>JAQZBX010016398.1:0-36527 GCA_029593785.1 Cabassous unicinctus | reverse complement strand
TCCAGTGGTCACTGTCTCCACCTCACTGTTGTAATTTCTTCCATTATTTGAATTACAATATGTCTACAACAGAATACCAGTGAGTTCACTCTAGTCCATAGCTCTTCCCCCAGCCCTGAGGAGTTTGGGATGCTGATGTCCACTCCACCTCCAAGTGTGTTCTGTGTCTGCTCGTCTTTTCTTTAGGCGGCACCAGGAACCGATTCGGAGATCTTCTGGAGTGGGAGAGAGGTGCTCAGTCTCTTGCACCACCTCAGCTCCCTGGTCTGCTGCATCTCTTTATTGTCTCTCTTCTGTGTCTCTTTTTGTTGCGTCATCTTGCCGTGCCAGCTCTCTGCGTGGGCCAGCACTCCTGTGCAGACCAGCACTCCGCGTGGGCCAGCTCTCCACTCAGGCCATCTCGCTGTGCGGACCAGCTTGTCTTTCACCAGGAGGCCCTGGGAATTGAAACCAGGACCTCCTATATGGTAGACAGGAGCCGAATCGCTTGAGCCACATCCGTTTCCCCAGGATTTTCATTTTCACTTACCATATATATCAGTCTCATACTCTCATATGCACTGGTTCCCTCATTAAAGTTAAATAAGTCATATATCAGTGTGCAAATAATATTTATATTTTAATATTATACATTTAATTCCTCCATAACTTGTAGAAAATAACATCAAAGAACACGTACTTTCAAATTTGGGCCTGGTTGGTTAGAGGTGAGTGGGCACAAGAGACAAAAAAGACACATGGAACTCCCAAAGAGTGTGCTTACTACGATTATCCTTTAAGATTTTATCTTAGGGCACTTTAAATAATGGTTTTGTGAGTTAATGTGGTGTGTGGCCAATTAGTTCAGCTTGTTAGTTATTGTGCTAATGAGGCCAGGGCCTCAGATCTGATCCCCAAATAATTAGGCTAGTCTTGCAAATTCACATGTAATTTGGAAAAGTATGCTTAATATTATAATATTTTATATTTGACTATAGTAAATAAATCCTAGTAAAATTTTTTGGCTGGTGGAAATATGTAGAAAATAGCAATAATTTTCAGATTTAGAATGAGAATTTTATATTTACTAAAAGGGGGAGCATGGATTCAAAAGAATTGCAAAACATTTCACTAGGAAATGGTTGAGTATTACAAACTTCATGTCTGGAAGTATGATGCATTATTCTGTTTATTATTTCTCTTATTTTTTAAATTTTAAAAATAAACCAAAATGTTGTAAATATACTCTAGGACTTTATCTTTGAAGTACCATAAATAATCACTTTGTAAGTTACTGTAGTGTGTGACCAATTAGTTCAGCTTATTAGTCAGTGTGCTAATGAGTCCAAGGGCTCAGATCTGATCCCCAAAGGATCATGCCAGTCCTACAAATTCATGCTGTGTCATTAGTCACACGGGGGACTTGATTAGTAAGACTATGCATAAAGCAGCACAAATCCATCAGTCACAAAATAACTCCAATTGCAGACCCCAAAGTTATCAGGGTGATAGTATTTATCATGGTGGGGGGTCTACAGAAACATGTCAAACCTGGAACTGAGTGTAGCCAGCGGCAACTTTTTTTTTTTTGTTGACTAATGAAAAATAAGTACGATGATAAAATTTCATAAAATGCCTTAGTCTTAATAATTTACTCGCCAAAATATTAATAGCTAGGGGTTCTCTTGAACAGAAAATTTGACTTTGCTCTGATCATCAGTTGTTATCAGTTGGAGCTTTATTCCACATTGACCTACCCTCAAGCTTATATTTAACTCACTCTCATTTGGCTTACCCAAGGATTGTGGGTTCCTGTCATCAAACCAGTTCTAAAGGGTGTTAAAATCTCTGCAGCCCTCTTCTTTTTGCCATAGACATTAGGTGGGGAGGGTGGGGAGAAATAAATAAATAAAATAAATCTTTTTTTTTTCCTAAAAGAAATCCTGAAATTAGATTGTTAAATTAGATGCAACTCTGGTTAATGTCCTATATGACAATAAACCATAACCTTCAGGGTTAGCTTCTCTTCAGAACAGAACTCATTTGCTACAATCAGTTTCTACAAGTTAAATGTCTAACTTCACAGACTTCAGATCTTAATCAATAGTGAATAATAAATCAAAGAAAGTTGTATTCCCTTGTCAGATGACTCTTAGGTGGACTTATTTCCATGATATTAAAAGATAACAGAGGGGTATGGATGTAGCTCAAGTGGTTGAGAACCTGCTTCCTACATACAAGGTCCTGGGTTCGATCCCCGGTACCTCCTAAAAATAAAAAGTAAAAGATAACAGAGTGATCTTTTGCCTTTTTCCCAAATTAGTGGTGATTTCTCTTAAAGACATTTAAAAATGTGACTGTATCATACAAGGTAGTAAATAATGAAGTCATGATTTTTTGGCAAGCTTTTACAATATTTATGTAATATAACATTCCTCTTCTCTGTTGAGACCCTCCCAAAATTACTTTTTTCTTAGAATATTTAGGAAATTGGGCTTATCATATGCCAACTCCTGAGTAGTCCTTTTTTTTAAAAAAAAAACAAACACCAAATCAATTTTGTTGATATATATTAATAAAGCATACAATCCATCCAAAATGTACAATCAATGGTATTTGGTATAATCACATAGTTGTGTATTCATCAATTTGATCATTATTAGAGCATTTTCATTATTCCAATAATAATAATAGTTAAAAAAACAATAAATAAACAAACAAAAACTCGTCACCTCTCAATCTCTCTATGCTTTTCCTGCTTTACATAGCTGCTATTCTGTTTCTGTTTCTGTCTCTCTGGTTTATTTGTATTTATATTTTGTATAGATGGAGTCAAAGCAATATGTAGCACCTTGTGTCTAGTTTTTTTCCCTTAATATATTTCCTTTTTTAAAAACCCTTACTGGAGGGTTACTATATTACTATATACTACTGTTCATAATTTGCTTTGGTTGTATTTTTGCCTGATATTAACATCTTGTAACATTAACATATATTTGTTCAGTTTCAAAGAAAAACAGTTTTATATATGTAATATTACCCATATTCATATTTCACATGAGTTTTCACTATGCTATATAGTTCCATGTTACATTTTTTAGCTTTCCTTCTAGCAATATACATGACCTTAGACTCCCTTTCAAACTCTGTCATACCCATACAATAGCACTGATAATTGGAAACACTATGATGTGTTTTCACCATTTCTATTTATTTCCAAAGATTCACAAACAACATTTTTACCAATTCTGCACAGATTAAACCTCAGCTTTCTGTTCTCTAACCTCATTCTACTTTCTGGTGACCTATATTCTAGTTATTAACTCCATGAGTTTACACAATATAGTTAGTTCATAATAGTGCAATTATACAGTATTTGTCCTTTTGTGTCTGGCTTGCTTCACTCAACATAATGTCTTCCAGGTTCATCCATGTTGTCATATGCTTCACAACTTCATTTCTTCTTACAGATGCATAATATTCCATCCTTTGTATACACCACAATTTATTTATCCATTCACTGGTTGATGGACACCTGAATTGTTTCCATCTTTTGGCAATTGTGAATAATGCCACTTTGAACATTGTTGTGCAGATGTCTGTTCGTGTCACTGCTCTCAGTTCTTCTGGGTACCTAGTAGTGGTATTGCTGGGTCACATGTCAAATCTATATTCAACTTCCTTAGGAACTGCCAAACAGTCCTCCACAGTGGCTGTACCAGTCTACATTCCCACCAACAGTGAATAAGTGTTCCTATCTTTCCACATCCTCTCCAACACTTGTAGTTTACTGATTTTTTAATAGCGGCCATTCTAGTAGGTATTGAATGATATCTCATTGAAGTTGATTTGCATTTCCCTAATTGCTAGTGATGATGAAAATCTTTTCATGTGTTTTTTCCACCATTTGTATTTCTTCTTTGGACAAATGTCTATTCAAGTCTTTTGCCCATTTTTAATTGGGTAATTTGTCTTTTTATTATTGAGTTGTAGCATCTCTTTATATATCATGAATATTAAACCCTTATCAGATATGTGATTTCCAAATATTTTCTCCCATTGAATTGGCTGCCTTTGAGTCTTTGAGATGCAAAAGTGTTTAATTTTGAGGAGGTCTCATTTATCTATTTTTCCTTTTGTTGTTCATGCTTTGGTTATAAGATCCGGGAAACCACCACCTACCACTGGATCTTAAAGATGTTTTGCTACGTTTTCTTCTAGTAGTTTTATCGTCCTGGTTTTACATTTAGGTCTTTGATCCATTTTGAGTTGATTCTTGTATAGGGATTGAAATAGGGGTCCTCTTTCATTCTTTTGATTATGGATATCCAGTTTTCCCAGCACCATTTGTTGAAGAGACTGTTTTATCCTGGTAATGTGGACTTGGTAGGTTTGTCAAAAGCCAGTTGACTTTAGAGGTGACAGTTTACTTCTGGATTCTCAATTCTATTCCACTGATCAATGTGTCTATCTTTATGCCAAACTATGCTGTGTTGTATTTTTTTTTAAGATTTATTTTATCCATTTATTTCTTTCCTCTCCCCCCTCATTGTTTTGCACTTGCTGTCTGCTCTGTGTGTTCTTCTGTGTCTGCTTGTCTTCTCTTCAGGTGGCACTGGGAACTGATGCCGGAACCTCCTGGAATAGAGAGAAGCAGCCCAATCTCTTGCACCATCTCAGCTCCCTGGTCTGCTGCATCTCACATTGTCTCTGTTCTGTGTCTTTTTTTTGGTTGCGTCATCTTGCTGTGCTGTGCAGGCCAGCACTCCTGTGTGGGCCAGCTCTCCACTTGGGTCAGATCACCACATGGGTCATCTTGCTTTTCACCAGGAGACCCCGGGAATAGAACCCTGGACCTCCCATATGGTGGATGGGAGCCCAAATATTGGAGCCATATCTGCTTCCCCAGGTACTATGCTGTTTTGACCACTGTAGCTTTGTAATATTTTTCAAGGTCAGGCAGTGAAAGTCCTTCCATATCGCTTTTTAGGATGCTTTTGTCTATTCAGGTGCACTTACCCTTCCAAATATATTTGTTAATTACCTTCTCTATTTCTATAAAGTAGGCTGTTGGAATTTTGATTGGTATTGCATTGAATCTATAAATCAGTTTGGGTAGGATTGGCATCTTCATGATATTTAGTCTTCCAATCCATGAACACAGAATGTCTTTCTGTTTGTTTAGGTTTCCTTTGATTTCTTTTAGCATTATTTTGTGGTTTTCTGAATATAGGTCCTGTACATCTTCAGTTAAATTGATTCCTAGGTACTTGAGTCTTTTTGCTGCTATTGAAAATGGAATTTTTTTCCTGATTTCCTTCTCAGATTGTTCAATACTGGTGTACAGAAACATTACTGATTTTTATATCTCAATCTTGTATACTGCCACTTTGCTGAACTTGTTTATTAGCTCAAGTAGATTGGTCAGCCATTTCAGATTTTTTTTGTCATCCACAAATAGTGAGAGTTTTACTTCCTTTTTTACTATTTGGATGCTTTTTTTTTTCTTGTCTAATTGCTCTAGCTAGAACTTCTAGCACAATACTGAATAACAATGGTGACACTAGGCATTCTTGTCTTGTTCCCAATCTTAGAGGGAAAGCTTTCAACTTTCCCCATTGAGTACAATGTTGGCTGTGGGTTTTTCACATATGCCCTTTATCATATTGAGGAATTTTACTTCTATTCCTATCTTTTGGAGTGTTTTTTGTGGTTTTTTTTTTTTTTTAAATCAAGAAAGGATGCTGGATTTTGTCAAATGCCTTTTTTGGATCTATTGATAAGATCATGCATTTTCTTTCCCCTCAATTTGTTAATGTGGTGTATTACATTGATTGATTTTCTTATGTTGAATCACCCCTGCATGCCAGGAATAAATTGCACTTGGTTATGATGTATGAGTCTTTTGATATGCTGTTGGATTCAACTTGCAAGTATTTTGTTGAGAATTTTAGCATCTGTGTTCATTTGAGAGCTTGGTCTGTAATTTTCTTTTCTTGTAGTATCTTTACCTGGCTTTAGTGTTAGGGTGGTGTTGGCTTCATAAAACCTGTTGGGTAATTTTCCCTCCACTTCAATATTTTAGAAGAGTTTAATCAGGATTGTGTTAATTCTTCTCGAAATGCTTGGTTGAATTCACCTGTGAAACCATCTGGTCCTGGACTTTTCTTTGTTGAGAGAATTTTGATGACTTTTTCAATCTCTTTAAAAGTGACTGGTTTGTTGAGTTCTTGTATTTCTTGTAGAGTCAGTGTAGGTTGTTTGTTCATTTCTAGGAATTTTTCCATTTCATCTAGATTGTCTAGTTTGGTGGCATACAGTTTCTCATAATACCCTCTTATGCCCTTTGAATTTCTGTGGGGTCAGTCGTAACAGCCCCCCTTTTATTTCTGATTTTATTTGTTTGCATCTTTTCTCTTTTTTCTTGTTAGTCTAGCTAAGGGTTTGTCAATTTTATTCATCTTCTCAAAGCACCAGCTTTTGGTTTTGTTGATTTTCTCATTTGTTCTTGTGTTCTCAATTTCATTTATTTATGCTCTGATCTTTGTTATTTCTTTCCTTCTGCTTGCTTTGGGATTGGTTGCTGTTCTTTTTTCTAGTTCCTTCAGGTGTTCAGTTAGGTCTTTGATTTTAGCTCTTTCTTCTTTTTTAAATATAGGCATTTAGGGCTATAAATTTCTCTCTCAAGACTGCCTTTGCTATATCCCATAAGTTTTCGTAAGTTGTGTTCTCATTTTCATTCATTTCAAATTATTTACTAATTTAATTACAATTTCTTCTTCGACCCACTGATTGTTTAGGAATGTGTTCTTTAGCCTCCACACATATGTGAATTTTCCCGTTCCCGTCTATTACTGATTTCCAGTTTTATTCCATTATGATCTGAGAAGGTGCCTTGTATAATTTCAGTCTTTTTATGTTTATTGAAACCTGCATTGTGATCCAACATGTGGTCTATCCTGGAGAAAGTTACATGAGCACTAGAAAAGAATGTATAACCTGCTGAGTTTGGGTACAACATTCTGTATATGTCTGTTAGGTCTAGTTTGTTTATCACATTGTACAAGTTCTCTGTTTCCTTGTTGATCATCTGTCTAGTTGTTCTATCTAATGATGTGAGTAGTGTGCTGAAGTCTCCAACTATTATTGTAGAGTTGTCTATTTCTCCCTTCAGTTTTGCCAGAGTTTGCCTCATGTATTTTGGGGCACCCTGGTTAGGTGCATAGATATTTATGACTGCTATTTCTTCCTGGTGAACTGTGCCTTTTATTAATATATAATGGTCTTCCATATCTTTTAAAACTTTTTTTTTTTGCATTTAAAGTCTCTTTGGTCTGATATTAGTATAGCTACCTCTGTTATTTTTTGGTTACTGTTTGTGTGGAGTATCTTTTTCCAACCTTCCACTTTCAGCTGATTGGTATCCCTGGGACTAAGGTGACTCTCTTGTAGGCAGCATATGGATGGCTCATTTTTAAAAAATCCATTCTATCAGCCTTTATTTTTTGATTAGGGATTTAATCCACCCACATTCACTGTTATTACTGTAAATTCATTATTTACTTCCACCATTTTATTCTTTGGCTTTCATATGCCATATCTTATTTTCATCTGTCTCTTTACTCTTTTGGTTATCCTTTCTGCTATTCTTGCCTTCTACTATCTCATACAAGCCTCTCTTTCCTGTCTTTTTCTTTTGGGCTGTAAGGCTCCCTTTAATACCTCCTACAAAGTTGTGTTCTTTTTTACGATCTCTCTTAGTTTCAGTTTATTTGTGAATATTCTTAACTCACCTTCTTATTTGAAGGACAATTTTTCCAGATAAAGAATTCTTGGCTGGTAATTTTTCTCTTTCACATTCCAGATATATCACACCACTGGCTTCTTGCCTCCATGGTTTCTGATAAGATCCGCACTAAGTCTTACTGAACGTCTCTTGTGTGTAATGGTTTGCTTTTCCTTTGCTGCTCTCAGAATTTTCTCTTTATCTTTGACATTTGACATTCTGAGTAGTATATATCTATATCTTGGAGTAGGTATATTCAGATTTATTCTGATTGGGGTATTGTGCTTCTTGGGCACGTAAATTCATTTCTTTCATGAGACTTGGGAAAATTTCAGCCATTATTTCCTCAAATACTCTTTCTGCCCCTTTTCCCTTCTCTTCTCCTTCTGGGACTTCCATGACATACATGTTGTTGCGCTTCATGTTATCATTCAACTCCCTGAGCCTGTGCTCCATTTTTTTCCATTATTTTCTCTCTCTCTTCTTCTCTCTCTTCAATTTCATCTGTTCTGCATCACTTATTCTTTCTTCTATCATTTTGAATCTGCTGTTGTATGCCTCTAATGTGTTTTTTATCTTACCTATTGTGTCTTTCATTCCCATAAGCACTGTTATTTTTCTATTCAGGCTTTCAAATTCTTCTTTGTGCTCTCCCAGGGTCTTCTTGATATCCTTTATCTCTTTAGCCATAATGTCTTTCAACTCATTGATTTCATTTAGGAGATTTGTATGAACCTCATTGATTAGTTTTCTCAAATCCTGAGTCTTATCTGGGGCTTTGATATATTCCTTTGGTTGGGCTATTTCTTCCATTTTCTTAGTATGGCTTGTAATTTTTTGCTGATGTCTAGGCATCTGATTTTGAGGGTGAGGTTTCTCTGATGCTCAGTTTCTCTCTCCTTCATAGGGATTTAGTGGTAAGAGGCTGTGTGTTACTGCCATTCTTTGATTCTTGGTTCAACCTCTTCTAGGCCTTTAGGATTGTTCCTGTTACTTGCTCAAATCTGGGCCATGGACCCAGTAATGGGTTGCAGACCCACTTCCAAGTGCCATGGGGAGTGTGGCTGTACAGGCTGGAAAGAGCCTCTCTTATTTACTTTTAATTTTATCACATGCACTTCCTTGGTCTTCCAGAAGATGGTGCTCTTTAGCAGAGATCTCAGTTCAAACCCTGATGGTAGTGTGTCTGCCGCAACACTGACTGTAACGTTGTGACAGAGGATCCTGCCTCTGGGCTATTCAGAGCCTTGCAAATCAAACTTTCTCAGAGGCTGTTTTCTAATCTTTATAGGCAGCCCCCTCCCTTTTCCCCAGATAGGAAATAATTCCACTCCTCTCTGTTCCTCAACAATCAGTCCTGGTCAGTAGGGATGGTGATTGAGAGGGTGGGATCTCTTTAGACCTGTGCCAGTTTCCAAGGCAAACAGTGGTGTGACTCCACCCGGCCTGGAAGGGTTTGTGGGACAAAGCAGACCAAATTTTTGGGCCAAAAGCTGAATCAGCCTTAGGCTAAGTCCCTCTTTCTCCAGTTTCCTGGGAAGGTGGATCCCCTTGGCCCCCTCTACCCATAGCTGCTGGCCAGAGGCTGGAGAATTCAAAGCTGTCTGCACCACAGATGCACCTGCAGCTTCTACTCATGGTCTTTCCATCAAGATTCTTTTCCTGTGCCCTTCTCTCTTCTAGGTGGTGTCCAGTCTTCCCCTGGTGTCCTAAACCCTAGAACATTTTTTCCAGGCCATTTCTGCCTGTCCTTGAGCTATTTTTCTGGGAGAAAAGTGAGTCCCGTGTCTCCCTAATCCATCATCTTCCCAGAAGTCCTGAGTAGTCCTCTTGACCATTGCCTCTCTTGATGTCATACTCTTCCCCATCACATGTTGTGCTTTGGGACTGATTAATGCTCTCTTTTTTGGTAATGATGCTTATATACACTGGACAATAGACCTCCCATTGTTAGATGCAGAAGGATAGATGACAGGCTATACTTTCCTTTGTTGCGCCACCCCTTAATTCCATACTCTTGCCATACTAGGTTGTACAAGTATATCTGACTTACCTATTATGTTGGGAGTAACTAAAAAAGAATTACAACATAGAGAAAATTTTAAATTGTATGTTACATGTGCTTATTCCCATTGACAAGACATCTAAAGGTTAGAACCTTTGTGAAGGATTCCCTTTATGGACCCACCTCAGATCTTTCCTTGAACTCCTGCCCTCAATTCCACATTTCTCAGCATTTGCTTTCTCATTCATACCCACACTGTGTGAATCTAAATCCATTTGGTGTCTAGTTTTTCTCTAGCATGTAATATATAGAAATTACCCAGAGCATGACATCTCTGAAAATCTGACTTATTCAAGCTAGAATATCATCCCTGGTCCCTTCATCATGACAGTCTAAGATGGGCACTTGACTCCAACTCAAGCCTCCTTCTAGATTTCCTCTTTCTCACCCTTCCCCAATGTGCAATAGAGATATTCTCCCTCACTGGAAACCTCCAACTATTAAATCCAATATACACACAGGCATATGTATTTCTCAAAGACAAAGCTAATTTACAGAGAAGAAGAGTAACCTTTCCCTAAATATGACATACTTTTCTAGGATCCCCTGCTCACATGTAAGTCATGCTTTACATTTATTACTCTGAGTGATAACTGCTATCTCTTTGTTATTCCTCAAAACTGTGCCTTTAACAAGCATTCTTGAGTCATCTGCCTTTGTTCAGTAACTTCTAATACCCAAAGAACTGGTAAAACTTTGACATAGCCACATTAAAACAAGCAACATGGAACATTTTCTTTTCTTCATGCCCAAGCACTTCCTCTTCTCTCCACAGGAACTGGCGGCAGGGAATGGTGTTCTTCTAGCTAAAATTGTTCTGTCTGGCAAGAAAATGACAGAATGTTCTTAAGCATCATCATCATCATTGGTACAACTTATTGACACCTGCTAAATGACATTCACCATGTCATTTGCTCGACTGACTTGTGTGCTAGAAGAGAGTGTAGGCTCTGGCATCAGAATCCCTGGGTTCAGATTCTGGCGTTACCACTTAATAGGTGTATGATGTAAGATTATATATATATATGTCAGCTATTATTTTTGTTATTTTCTCAAGTCGTTATAATTACCTTGAAAGGTAGATATTAAAATCCTCACTTAAGATTTGAATATTCTGAGGCTTAGAGAAGTTCATCATTTACTCATGGATATGAAGTTAGTAAACTGAACCATTGGGTATGTTTTTAGTAAAGTTTTATTTTAAAATAACATACATACAGAGGAGTGCAAACATCATAATTATACAACTTAATAAATTTCCACCAAGTGAACACACCTGTATAACCACCAGACAAATCAGGAGATGGATCACTGTCAGCACCCCAGAAACTCCTCGCCTTTCTGTCTCCTCCCAGTAACAAAGGTTACCATTATCCTGACTTCTATAGCTATAGATAAGTTTTGCCTGTTTTTGAACTTTATATAAGTGGAATTATATATATGTGAATGTTTTTAAAAAACTGACTTCTTTCAGTTAATATATTTGAAGGGATCAATCTTACTGTTTGTCATAGCTGTAAATTATTTCTCATTGAATGAATAAACCCCAATTTACCCTTTCAACTGCTATTGGGCATGTAGATTGTTTCCAGTTTTTGGCCATTATTAATCTTTTTATGCCTTTTGTTACATGTATGTTTCAATTTCTGTTGGATTATTGCTTGGAGCAGAATGGCTAGGTCATAGGGTCTGCATTAGTTTAGCTTTAAGTGCATTCTGTACTGTCAAACAGTGTACTAAAGTGATTGTACGCTCCCTAAAGCAGTATAGGAGATTTCCAATTACTTCGTATCCTTACCCACACTTCATATTCTCATTCTTTTTAGATTCTGGTAGGTGTATAGCTGTATCTCATTGTGATTTTTTAAAAATAAAATTTTATTGAAGTACATCATTCATACATGAACATACATAAATAATAAGTGTATAGTTAATGTTGTGAATTTACAAAACAAATATGCATATCTTCATACAGGACTCCCATACCTCACCCCACCACCAACACATTGCATTGCCGTGAAACATTTGTTACAAACTATGAAAGAGCATCGTCAAGATATTACTATTAACTATAGTCCATATCTAACATTTGGTTTATTTCCCCCCAAACCACTCAATTATTAACACCCTTTCTTAGAATATATTTGTTTACATTCTTGAGAGAATGTTCTCATATCTGTTCTGTTAACCACAGTCCATCTTCCACCACTGGATTCCCTGTGTTATACAGCCCATTCAAAGTGTATACTCAGTGACTCTCATTTTCATCACAGAGGTGTGCTATCATCACCTCAGTCAATTTTAGAACATCTTCATTACTTCAAAAGGAAAAATCCTGTAGCCCCTTATACACCCTCATTGTTGTCCCTTCAAATTGAAATAATATCTTCTTACCATTGCTGCAAAATATTGCAATATTACTGTTAACTATCTTTCATAAGTTATATTAGTTGTAATTTTCCCATGTATCACCAAATTCTTAGCACTCTGTAAAAGAAAAACATTCTTACATTTACACTATTAACCACAAACTTTATCTACCACCAGAATCACTATGTTATATATTCCACAGATTATTCTTCAGTTTTCTTTCAATTATTTACTTCCTCAGACTACCCCTTTCAGCCTCAATCACATTTATAAATCAGCAGTGTTAGTTATACTCACTATACTGTGTTACTATCAACTCTATTCGTTTCCACACTTTTACAATTAATCTTATTAATAATGCTACATATATTAAGCATCGGATTCCATTCTAAACCCACATTCTATTTCCTAGTAACCTATACTCTAGAGTTTACTTCCATGAGTTTACTCATCATATTTATTTCATATTAGTGAGACCATACAAAATTTTTCCTTTTGTGTCTGGCATATTTCACTCAACATAATATCCTCTAGGTTCATCCATGTTGTCATATACATACTGATTTCATATCTTCTTATAAATAAATAGTATGCCATTGTATGTATATACCACATTTTGTTTAGCCGTTCATCATTTGATGGACACTTGGGCTTCTTCCATATTTTAGCACTGTGAATAATGCTGCTAGGAACATTGGTGTGCAAATGTCAGTTTGCATCCTTGTTTTCAGTTCTTCTGAATATATTCCTAGTAATGAGATTGTTGGATCATATGGCAGTTCTATATTCAGGTTCTTGAGGTACTGCCAAACTGTTTTCCATAGAGGCTGCACCATTCTACTTTCTCACCAACAGTGAAGGAGTGTTCCTGTTTCTCCACATCCTTTCCAGCACTTGTAGCTTTTTTTTTTTTTTTTTTTTTTTTAGACAATGACCATTCTATAAGGTGTGAAATGTTATCTCACTGTAGTTTTGATCTGCATTTCTTTAATAGCTAGTGATGTAGAACATTTTTTCATGTGCTTTTTGGCCATTTATTTCTTCTTTGGAGAAATGTCTATTCAAGTTTTTTGCCCATTTTTAATTGGGTTACTTGTCATTTTATAGTTGAGTTGTATGATCTCTTTATGTAACATGGATATCAAAACCTTACTGGAGGGAAGCGGGTGTGGCTCAATCGATAGAGCTCCCGTTTACCATAGGGAGGCCCCGGGTTCGCTTCCCGGGGCCTCTTTGTGAGGGTAGGCCGACCGGCCCGCGGGGCGGGGTGGGCTGATGCAGCAAGACCTCACAGCAGGAAGTGGGTGTGGCTCAATCGATAGAGCCCCCGTTTACCATGTGGGAGGCCTTGTGAGAGCAGGCCGGCCCACGCGGCGCGGTGGGCTGATGCAGCAGGACCTCACAGCAAGGTGGAGATAAGCAGACACGGAAAAAAAACACACAGCGAATGGACACAGCAAACACAAGCAGCAAGGGGGGGATAAATAAATAAATAAATAAATCTTTAAAACAAACAAACAAACAAACAAAAAAACCTTACTGGATATGTGGTTTCCAAATATTTTCTTCCATTGAGTAGGCAGCCTTTACACCTTCTTGACAAAGTTATTTGAAGCACAAAAGGGTTTAATTTTGAGGAGATCCTATTTATCTTTTTTTCCTTTCATTGCTTGTTCTTTGAGTGTAAGGTTTAAGAAATTACCACCTACCACAAGATATTGACGATGTTTTCTTACATTTTCTTCTAGGAGCTTAATGGTCGTAACTTTTATTTTTAGGTCCTTGATACATTTTGTGTTAATTTTTTTATAAGTTGTGAGATAGAGGTCTTCTTTCTTTCTTTTGGTTATGGAGATCCAGTTCTCCCAGCACCATTTATTGAATAGATTGTTCTGGCCCAGTGGGGTGGGCTTGACAGTCTTGTCAAAACTCACTTAACCATAGATGTAAGGGTTTATTTCTGAAATCTCAATTCAGTTCCATTGTTCTGTGTGTCTATCTTCATGCCAGTACCTTACTGTTTTTACCACTGTAGCTAGGTAATATGATTTAAAGTCTGGAAGTTAGAGTTCTCCAACTTCATTCTTTTTTTAAAGATTTATTTAATTTATTTATTTATACCTCCCTTGCTGCTTGTGCTCACTGTGCCCTTTTGCTGTGCGTTTTTCTGTGTCTGCTTGTCTCCCTTTGTTGCATCATCTTGCTGCGCCAGCTCCTGTCAGCTCACCACGCCGCGTGGGCCGTCAGCTCACCACGCCGCACGGGCCAGCTTGCCTTCACCAGGAGGCCCTGGAAATCGAACCTGGGGCCTCCCATATGGTAAATGGGAGCCCAACCACTTGAGCCACATCCGCTTCCTTTCATTCTTTTTTAAGATATCAGTTGAGAAGATCATGTAATTTTTCTTCTTCAATTTATTAATGTAATTTATTTCACCAATTGATTTTCTTGTGTTGAAAAATGCTTGCATACCTGGGATAAAACCCACTTGATCATGATGTATAATTATTTAATGTGCTTTTTGGATTTCCTTTCACTTTCAACCTGGTCGTGTCCTTACATTTGAGGTATCTTGTAGATAGCATATAGATGGCTTATATATTTTTCATCCATTCTATCAGGCTGTATTAGTCAGCCAAAGGGGCACTGATGCAAAATACCAGAGATTAGTTGGTTTTCATGAAACGGTATTTATTTGGGGTAGAAGCTTACAGTTACCAGCCCATAAATCATAAGTTTCTTCCCTCACCAAAGTCCATTGCCATATGTTGGGGCAAGATGGCTGCCGATGGCTGCCGATGTCTGCCAAGAGTTCAGGCTTCTTGGGTTCCTCTCTCTTCCCGGGGCTTGCCTCTCTCTGGGCTCAGGCTTGCTTCACTCCACAAGGCCAGCTGTAGACTATCAGGCAAATGGCTTGTCTCTTCCCAGGGCCTTCTCTCCTTCCTCACGACCAAGCTCCTCTGTCTGCTTGCTTCCCCAGGCTCCAGCATTAAAACTCCAACATCAAAACTCCAACTTAAAAACTCCAACTCTGTCCTTTGCCATGTCTTTTATCTTTGAGACCCCACCCACCAAGGGGCAGGGCTCAACACCCTATTGACGTGGCCCAATCAAAGCCCCAATCATAACTTAATCACGCCCAGATGAACAGACCAGTTTACAAGCATAATCCAATATCTATTTTTGGAATTCATAACTGTATCCAACTGTCAAACTGCTACACAGGCCATGTCTTTTGATTGTGAAGTTTAATCCATTAACTTTCAATGTTATTACTGTAAAGCCATTACTTACTTCATCCATTTTATCTTTTGGCTTTCTGTTGTTATATCTTACTATTGTGCTAATACTCTTCACTTCTACACTCTTTTCCAAGTCTCTAGCTCTTGGTTTTTCCTTTCAGGCTGCAGCACTTCCTTTGGTATCTCTTGTAGAGCTGGTCTTTTGGTAACATACTCTCTCAGTTTTTGTTTGTCTGTGAAGACTTTAAACTCACCCTCATTTTTGAAGCACAGTTTTGCTGGATACAGAATTCTTGGTTGGCAGTTTTCCTCTTTCAGTCCCTTAACGCACATAGCACTTTCTTCTTGCCTCCATAATTTCTGATGAGAGATTGGCACTTAATCTTATTGAGGTTCCCTTGTATGTGATGCTTTGCTCCTCTCTTGCTGCTTTCAGAATCCTCTCTTTATCTCTATCATTCTGAATAATAGATTTTTCAGAGTAGATCTGTTCAGATTTATTCTCTTTGGGGTGCATTGTCCTTCTTGGATTTTGGTATTTATGTCCTTCATAAGGGTTGGGAAGTTTTTGGTTATTATTTCCTCAAATATTCTTTCTGCCTCTTTTCCAATCTCCCCTTATGGGACACCGATGATGCATACGTTTGTGAGTTTTGCTTTATCATTCAATTCTCTGAGAACTTTCCATTCTTCTTTCTTTCTGTTGTCCTGTCTTTTCAAGTTCAGTTGTTCTATCCTTAATAGCACTAATTCTGTCTTCCGTCAATTCAAATCTCCTGTTATATGCCTCTAACGTATTTTTGTATTTCATCCATTGTGTCTTCCCTTCCCACAAGTTCTGTTACTTTTCTTTGCAGGCTTTCAAATTGTTCTTTATGCTCACTCAGTGTCTACTTAATATCCTTTATCTTTTTAGTCAAATTCTCCTTCAACTCCTTGAATTGATTTAAGAGATTTATGTTATTATTATTGAATAGTTGTCTTACATCCTGTATCTTGTCAGGATATTTGAATTTTTTTTTTCCTGGGCCGTCTCTACCTGTTTCTTAGTATGACTTATAATATTTTGCTGATGTCTAGACATCTGAATATGTAGGTGAATTTACTCTGGTGGTCAATCTCTCTCCCCTGTCTAGTGGTTTTGTTTCAGAGCTATTCTTTGATTTTTGGTTCAACTTATTCTGAGTCTTCAAATTTTCCCAGCTTAAGTTATCTACATTGGTCCAGGGACTTACTAATCAGGCGCAGATGTTTCCCCAGGGGTTTGGGACAAGAGAGACCTAAAAGTGGGTTTTCTTCTTGCAGTTTCCCAGCTGGTCAGCAGATGGTGATCATCGGCAAATCTTTCCACAGAGTTGTCTCTTTTAACCTCTAGCTTGTTATTCTGGTCTGACCAGAGCTGAGATTCAAAGTGGGCTCTGCTGGCCAAATTCTCTGAAAAGAAACCACTCTCAGCCCTCTGCCACATCCTCCCTCTTCCCAAGGGGGAAGATGTCTGTTCCCCTCTCAGTTGGCTGCAGTGAGCCACAGGTTTTATCTAAGCTCCATACCTTGAGGCTGGGGGATGTTTGCTGTTCTCACCTGCCACAGGGGTTTAGTAAATCACAGTTGTTATTTCAGTTTCTTCATCTCTCTGTCCCTCTCCCTTCTGGGAGTTGTGCAGCACTGTCCTGGACTGCCAACCCCCAAAGCAGATCCCCTGGACAGCTTTTTGCCCTTTCTCCACTGTTTATGTGAAAGAGTTGAACTCTGCCTGCCCACTCTGATGTCCTTTTCCCGGAAGTCCTCTCTCATTGTGATTTTAATTTGAATTACCCTGAAGACTAATGAGGTTAGTGTCTTTTCATATGCTTACAGACCAGACTGTTTGAATATCACCTTTGGGACATGCCTGTGAAGTGCTGGATTTTAAATTCACCTACCTGGTCTCAGAGTTCATGTTCCTTTATAGTTGTTATCCTAAATTGCTCATGCATCACGAAATAAAGTTTTACTTAGTAGATGTAAACTAAATGAGTTCTCTAAGAAGAAAAATGCTGTAACTCTACCAACTTCAGTTGTATTGGTTATCTATTTATCACTGTATAACAAATTTCTCCAAAATGTAGTGACTTGAAACAACCATAAACACTTATTATATTATAATTTTCCTGTGGGTCAAGAACCCACCTTCACCTTAGCTAGCTGGTTCTGGCTCAGAGTCTCGTATGAGGTTACACTCAAGATGTCGGTTGTACTGCAGTCATCCAAAGACTTGACAGGTGCTGCTGGATTTGCTTCAAGGTGGCTTACTCACATGGCTCTTGAGTTGTTGCTGGATGATGGCAGGAGGACTCAGTTCCTCGCTACATGGACCTCTCCATAAGGTTGCTCAAGTGTCTTCACAATGTGGTAGCTGGCTTCAACCAGAATGAATGATCCAAGAGAGCAAGGCAGAAGTTGCAATGTCTTTAATTATCTAGCCTGAGAAGTCTCAAGGCATCATTTCTGCACTATTCTATTGGTTACATGGTATATTACATGGATGTGGGATAGGTAGCTTTAAGAGGTTGGCTTTGAGGTTGGCCACCACAGTTGTCATTATAAACTAAATTGCCCAAGCTCTTTTTAAAATGTACATAAAGTAGAGAAAAAAATACTTATTTAGTACTCTTCCCTCCCCCTTCACCTCAGAATTTATGGTAACCACTAAGTTTAAATTCTTGAAGGATAAGATTCATAGTTACTTGCAATAGTATTGAGGGCTTGACTGTTTTCTTTTATGTGCACTGCCTATGTTCTCAAGGGATTCTTGTCCCTCTAACTGAGAACATAGCAGGACTCCCCAGGATGGGAGTTTAATATTTTCTTGTTTATTGTGTGGGTCTCCACCCACTGAGATAACAAACTATGACAAAATGAACACTTACATATTCCATAGAAGCATGCCCCAGCTGTGCCCTATCCTGTATATCCCCTACATGCCCGACGCCCTACACCAGTAACCCTCCCCTGCCATATTTGCCAAAAAAACATTCTCAACATTGTAATTTTAACCACAGACCTGCAAATCCCTAGAGTTCACTTGCTCCTTCCTCCAACCCTTCCCCAGTTCCATGGATATTTCAACCCAATGCCCCCACCCTACTCTGCCTCACAGACCAGCATCACCAAACCCAATCACATCACACTGCACCTCTCTCATACCCATCCACTACCCAACTACATCCTTCCACCTTATCATAGGTTGTGCTCATATGTGCATTGGCTCACCACCCTCTACTCCCTTTTTGCCTCCTGTTAACCAAACCTCCAGACTCTAGCTTTGTGTGTCTGCTCAATTTGTTCTCATCATATCAATGAGGTCATGTAATATTTGTCCTTCAGTGCCTGGCTTACTTCACTTAGCATAAGGTCTTCAAGATTCATCCATGTTATCCTGTGGTTTAATATTGCATTCCTTCTTACAGCTGAGTAATATTCCATTGTATGTATATACGATAGTTTGCTTACCCATTTATCTGTTGATGGACATTTGGGTTGCTTCCAACTTTTGGCAATAGTGAATAATGCTGCTGTGAACATTGGTGTGCATATATTTGTTCATGTCCCTGCTTTCAGTTCTTCTGGGTATATATCCAGGAGTAGAATTGCTGGATCATATGGCAGTTCTATAGTTAGTTTCCCGAGGAACCGCCAAACTGTCCTCCACAATGGCTGCACCATTCTACATTCCCACCAGCAGTGGATGAGGGTTCCCATTCCTCCATATCCTCTCCAACACTTGTAGTCCTCTGTTTTTGTTTTTTTTTTAAAACAGCTGCCAGTCTAATGGGGGTAAGATGATATTTCATTATAGTTTTGATTTGCAGTTCCCTAATAGCTAGTGATGTTGAGCATCTTTTCATGTGCGTTTTAACCTTTTGTATTTCTTCTTTGGAGAAGTGTCTATTAAAATCTCTTGCCCATTTTTTAAATGGGTTGTTTGTCTTTTTATTTTCAAGATGTAGGATTTCTTTATATATGCTGGATATTAAAGCCCTTATTGGATAGATGGTTACCAAATATTTTCTCCCATTGAGTAGACTGCCTTTTCACTTTCTTGACAAACTCCTTTGAAGCACAAAGTTTTTAATTTTGAGGAGGTACCATTTATCTATTTTTCCTTTCATTGCTTGTGTTTTGGGTGTAAAGTTTATGAAACCATATCCTTCTACTAGATCTTGTAGCTGCTTCCCTACATTATCTTCTAGGAGTTTTATGGTCTTGACTCTTATATTTAGATCTTTGATTCATTCTTGAGTTAATTTTTGTATAGCGCTTGAGATGGTGATCCTCTCTCATTCTTTTGAATATGGTTATTCAGTTCTCCAAGCACTATTTGTTGAAGAGGCCATTCTCTCCCAGTTGAGTGGGCTTGGTGGCCTTGTTGAATATCAGTTGACTGTATATGCAAGGATCTATATCAGAACACTCAATTCTGTTCCATTGGTCAGTATGTCTTTGTGCAAAATACCATGCAGTTTTGACCACTGTAGCTTTGTAGTATGTTTTAAAACCAGGTGGTGTGATTCCTCCAACTTTGCTTTTCTTTTTCAATATGTCTTTGGCTATTCAGGGCCCCTTGCCCTTCCAAATAAATTTCATAATTAGCTTTTCCAATTCAGTAAAAAAAATGCTGTTGTAATTTTTATTGGGATTGCGTTAAATCTGTAATCAATTTGGATAGGACAGACATCTTGATGATGTTTAGTCTTCCAACTCATGAACAGGGAATATTCTTCCATTTATTTAGGACTTATTTGATTTCCTTTAACAATGTTGTGTAGTTTTCTGCATACAAGTCCTTTACATCTTTAGTTAAGTTTATTCCTAGGTATTTGATTCTTTTAGTTGCTATTGTAAAGGGAATTTTTTTCTTGATTTCCTCCTCAGATTGCTCATTATTGGTGTACAGAAGTGCTACTGATTTTTGTGTGTTGATCTTATATCCTGCCCTTATAGATTTCTCAGGGCTATGTATAAGATCATATCACTTGCAAATAGTGAAATTTTTACTTCTTCCTTTCCAATTTGGATGCCTTTTATATCTTTTTCTTGCTTAAGTGCTCAAGCAAGGATTTCTAACATAATGTTAATTAAGAGTGGTGACAGTGGGCATTCTTGTCTTGTTCCAGATCTTAGAGGGAAAGCCTCTAGCATTTTACCATTGAATATGTTAGCTGTGGGTTATTCATATATATCTTTTATCATGTTGAGGAAGCTTCCTTCTATTCCTGTCTTTTGAAGTGTTTTTATCAAGAGAGGGTGCTATATTTTGTCAAATGCTTTTTCTGCATCAATAGAGATGATCATGTGGTTTTTTTTCTTTTGATCTGTTAGGGTGGTGTATTACATTGATTGATTTTCCTATGTTGAACCATCCTTGCATACCAGGGGTGAAACCCAATTGATCATGGTGTATAATTCATTTGATGTGTTGTTGAATATGATTAGTAAGTATTTTGTTGAAGATTTTAGCATCCAGATTCATTTGAGAGATTGATCTGTAGTTTTCTTTCCTTGTAGAGTCTTTATGAGGCTTTGGTATTAGGGTGATGTTGGCATCATAGAATGAGTTCAGCAATGTTCCATCCACTTCTGTTTTTTGGAAGAGTTTAAGCATGATTGGTGTTAGTTCTTTTCAGAATGATTGGTAGAATTCACCTGTGAAAACATCTGGTCCTGGGCTCTTCTTAGTTGGGAGGTTTTTGATGACTGATTCAATCTCATTACTTGTGATTGGTCTGTTGAGTTCATCAATTTCTTCTTTTGTCAAGGTAGGCTGCTTGTATGTTTCTAGAAATTTGTCCATTTCATCTATTATCAATCCTGTTGGCATACAATTTTTCAAATTGTCCTCTTATGATACTCTTTATTTCTGTAGGATCAGTGGTTATATCCCCTTCCTCATCTTATTTTATGTATTTGCATCCTCTCTCTTTTTTCTTTATTAGACTAGCCAAGGGTTTGACAATTTTATTAATTTTCTCAAAGAATCAGCTTTTGGTTTTGTTAATTTTTTTCTAGTGCTTTCTTATTTTCAATTTCATATAGTTCTGTTCTAATCTTTGTTATTTCCTTCTATCTACTGGCTTTGGGATTAGTTTGTTGTCCTTTTTCTAATTCCTCCAGGTGTGCAGTTAGGTCTTTGATTTTAGCTCTTTCTTCTTTTTTATTGTTTTCTTCTTTTTTTAACAAAGGTATTTATGACTATAAATTTCCTTCTCAACACTGCTTTTGCTGCATACCATAGGTTTTGATATATTGTATTATCATTTTCATTCATTTTGAAGTAGTAGCTGATTTCTTTTTCAATTTCCTACTTGACCCACTGATTGTCTAAGAGTGTGTTGTTTAACTTCCAGATCTTTGTGCCTAATCTGGTTCTCTGCTCCTCACTGATTTCCAGCTTCATTCCATGGTAGTCAGAGAAATTACTTTGTATAATTTCAATCACTCTGAATTCGTTGAGAGTTGTTCTGTAGCCTAGTATGTGCTCTATCCTGGAGAATAATTCATGTGCTCTCGAGAAGAATGTATATCCCGCTATATTTGGGTGTAATATTCTATATATGTCTATTAGATCTTCTAACATATTATTCAAGGTCTCTGTTGCTTTATTTACCCTCTGTTGAGATGTTCTGTCCAATGGTGATAATGGTGTATTAAAGTCCCCCACCATAATTGTATAGGCATCTATTTCTCCATGTAGTTTCTCCAATGTTTGCCTCACATATTTTGAAGCACGCTGGTTAGGTGCATATATGTTTATAATTGTTCTTCTTGACATATTACCCATTTTATTAATATATAGTGTCCTTCTTTGTCTCTTACAATAGTTTTACATTTAAAGTCTATTTTGTCTGATATTAGTATAGCTACTTCCACTCTTTTTTGGTTATTGTTTGCATGCAAAATCATTTTCCAACCACTCACTTGCAACCTCCTTGCATCCCTGGGTCTAAGGTGAGTCTCTTGTAGACAGCATACAGATAGGACTTATTTCCTCATCCATTCTGCCACTCTGTTTCTCTTGATTGGAGAGCTTAATCCATTAACACTCAATGTTATTACTCTCAAGGCATTACATTAGCCATATTTCTTTAGGTTTATATATGCCATATATTGTTTTTATTTCTCTTTTTATCTTTTTAGTTATTCTTACCAATAATCTTCCTTCCTACACTCTCCTACAACCTTCTCTCTCCTGTTTTTTTCTTTCAACCTACAGAATTCCCTTTAGTACTTCTTGAAAGGCAGGTTTTCTTGTTGACAAACTTTCTTAATTTTTGTTTATCTGTGAATATTTTGAACTCTTCCTCATTTTTGAATGCCAGCGTTGATGGATACAGAATTCTTGGTTGACAGTTTTTTCTTTTAGCACCTTATCTATGTCATACAACTGCCTTCTTGCCTCCATGGTTTCAGATGAGAAATCAGCATTTAATCTTACTGAGATTAAAATAGATTGATAAAAATAGAATGAATAAAAGATGGATATCTTTTCTCTTGCTGCTTTCAATATTCTCTGTCTGTCTTGAGCATTGGACAATTTTCTAAGTATGTATCTTGGGGTAGGTCTGTTAGGATTTATATTGTTTAGGGTGTCCTGCACTTCCTGGATGTCTATGTCCCTCAAAAGAGTTGGGAAATTTTCAGTGATTATTTCCTACAACACTCCTCTTCTCCATTTGGGATGCCTATAATGTGTATATTTGTGTGTTTCATCTTGTCATTCAAATCCCTGAGTTCCTGTTGGATTTTTTTTATCTTTTTATCTATCTGTTCTACTATCTGTCTGACTTCAGATGTACTGTCTTTGACATCACTGATTCTTTCTTCTGCCTGTTCAGTTCTACAGTTAGGTGCTTCCCGTGTATTTTTGATTTCTTGCATTGTGCCATTCATCACCATCAGATCTGTTGTCTTTTTATATATGTTTACAATTTCTTCAGTATGTTCCCCCAGTGTCATCTTAATATAATAAGAGTATAAAAGATGGAATAGAAAAAAATGAAACAAGAAACAAAATAGAAAAAAGTAGAATGAATTAAAAGGTCAGAAAGATGAGATGAGAAGAGGAGAAAAGACAAGAAAGAGAAGGAAAAAATGAAGACCAAAAAAGAAGAGGTGGCATGAAAGAAAAGCAACAGAAGACAGAAGATGGAAAAATGAAAGAAAGAAAAGAAATAAAGTAGGTAGAAAAAATAAATAAAAGAAAAAAAAGGAAACAAAGAAAGGGAAGAGACAACAAACAAGAAAACAACAGCAATGACAACAAAAAACAACCCAGGAAAAACAGCCTTCCCTCTTAGGCCCCAAGGTAGCTTCTCAGGCTGCCATTGCTCATCAATCAATCACCCTGCAGCCTGCCCTCCATAGGTGAAGCATCCGGTTTTAGCGAATAAAATAAAGGAAAAAAAAAAACAATAAAAATTAAAAAATAACAGATCAAAAAAACTTAAAACCGAAAAGAAAAAAATATCAGTCTGTACATTCCCTTCCATAAAGTACTGGCTGGGTGCGTGATAACCTGGTGGGTTACTTTCTGGATCTCTTCTCATAGGAGGTACTGGGAATTGAACCAGGGACCTCATATATACAAGGCAGGAGTTCCTACACTGAGCTACATCCATCCCACAGGTTAAGTAGGCTTCTGGAAGCTTATCTGGCTTTTCCTGCTGCACTCTCATTCCCTCAGGCAAGTTGGGCTTCTAACAGTTTGCTGGAGCTGGGCTGGTTAGGCATCTGTCTCTGCCCCCTCTCTGACCTAGTTCCTTTCTCTCCCAGGGCGGCTGGGTGTGACACCTTGCCTGATCAGTTTCCTCCTCCCCTCTCCCTATGGCTGCCTCAGTGCTGGCTATAGTTTCCCCTGAGATTCAAAGGGGGGCTCAGCTGGCCAAACTCACTGAAAATAAACCACTCTCCACCCTCCACCAGACCTCTCTTCCTACCAGGGAACTTTCCCTCCCACTCAGTTGGCTGCAGTGAGCCATGGGTTTTACCGAGGTTATTTTCCTTGAGAGTGGAGTATATGTGCTGTTCCCAGCCACAGGTGTGAGTAACTCATGGTTTTCCTTTGGCCTCCTTGTCTTTCTGTCCTGCTTCCTCCTGGATGATGCACAGCACTTTCCTGTTCTGCAGATTCCTAAAGCAACTCCCTTAGATAGGTTCTTGTCGCTTCTCTGTTGTTCTTTGTGAGAGAGTTGAGCTCTGCCTAACTACTTTGAGGCCATCTTCACGGAAGTTGTAAGTAGGACATTTTGATGAGGTTTCTTCAATTAAAATGTGACCCACCTCAATCAGGGTGGGTCTTAATCCTATTACTGGAGCCCTTTATTAGAGAACAGAATTCAGACAGAGAGAGAGAAAGCCAGAGGAAGCAAGAAGCTGACACAGATCCTGGAAGAGAAGGAAGAGGCCAGGATATGTCACCATGTGCCTTGCCACATGGGAAGCTAAGGACCAAGGGTCATCAACAGCCAGCCCCAGAATGCCAGTCTTGGGGAGAAAGCATACCCTTGATGATGCCTTGATTTGGACATTATCCTGGCCTCAAAACTTAGTAAATTCTCATTTGTTTAAGCCAATCCATTTTATGGTATTTGCTCAAGCAGCCTAGGAAATTAATACACCAGTGTTTCAGATATTTGGGAGAATATGTGGATTTAGGTATTTTTGATACTTCCTTTTACCTCTTTCTGTCTAACAAATGTCTTTCTTGTATATGTTTCTAAGGATATCTATTAAAATTTCAGAAGTCATTTATTCAAAGAAAATGACAGTATAGGTGAACATTGTCTCAGGTTCTTCTCTACTTTTTCTTTTTCTCATATTTGATGTCATATGTGGGAAAAGATTGTATATGAGTATGTGTGCATGTGTACGTGTATGTGTGTGCAACCTGTGAAAGTATTTTGCAGTAAAGTCAGCATCCATACAGAAGATCAGAAGTCATAAATTACTTCTCTAAGTTTGTTTTGAGGTAAGTGTATTAGTCAGCCAAAAGGGGTGCTGATGCAAAGTACCAGAACTCTGTTGCCTTTTATAAAGGGTATTTATTTGGGGGTAGAAGCTTACAGTCACAAGGCCTTAAATCATAAGTTACTTTCCTCAAAAAAGTCTGTTGCCACATATTGGAGCAAGATGACTGCTGGTCTCTGCCAGGGTTCAGCCTTCTTCTTCCTCCTAAGACTCTGTGGTCCCAGCTCCTTCCTTTCTCAGCTGTAGGCTAATGTAAGTCTTGTTTCTCTTCCCGGGGCTCATCTCTTTCTGGCCTCAGTTGCTCTGTTCTCTTCACAAGGTCAGCTGTAGACTATCAGGCTCATCTGTCTTCCTGGGGCCACAGGATCCTGCCTAATGAGCTGTCTCTCTTCCTCTGTGTTCTCCTTCTCCAGGTATTTACTACCCAGTGCTCCAGCATCAAAACTAAAACTCTTTCCTCTGCCAAGGGGGCAAGGACTCAACATCCTACTGATATAGCTGAATCAAAACCCTAATCATAATTTAATCAAGTAAAAGTGAAATCTCTGAATTTAATACAATCTAAGATGCCCAGAGGAACAGACCAATTTATAAACACAATCCAATATCTATTTTTGGAATTCATAAACAATACCAAACTCCCACAGTAAGTGATGAACAAAGGAGAAGAAATGAAATTTAAGATAGATGGTGAGCCTGGATTTGTCAGAGCTATTGCATGTTAAAGGTTTTATTTCTTGGAAGATATGTGGAAAGGGTTACTGTATTAGTCAGCCGAAAGGCATACTAATGAATACAGAATTTAGTACCAGAAGTGGGGTAGAAACTTACAGTCATAAGGCCTTAAAGAGTCCAACTCAAGGTACCATAAGAGGTACTTTCTCACCCAAAGTCATTTGTCGCATGTTAAAACAAGATGGTGAGTGACATCTGCGAGGGTTCAGCCTCTCTTCTTCCTCTTAAGGCTCCATGGTCCTAGCTTCTTCCAATCTCAGCTGTAAGCTGGCATAAGGCTCATCTTTCAGGGCTTCTCAGATGCTCTGTTCTCTTCAGAGGCTCATTTCTCCTCCCGAGGCCTCTGCCATGTCTATGGAGCTGTCTCTCTTTCTCTCTGTGTTCTTCTTCTCTGTGTATCTACTTCTCTGTCTCCTTGATTGAGTGTCCATTTATATAGCCCACCAAGGGGGCAGGGACTCAACTTTGAGTTGCCCTAATGAAGTGATTGAATCAAAGCCCTAATCTTGATTTAACAAAGTAAAAGTGAGACCTCTGAATTTAATACAATCAAACAATCAAAGGGGTATCACACCCAAAGGCACAGATGAGTTTACAAACATGATATATCTTTTTTGGAATTAATAAATAATATCAAACTGCTACAGTTACTATGCCTTTTTATTGGTCTGTTTGTTTGCTTTATTATTTATTTTATTTTTAACATATTTTACCAAGCAGACCAAACCATCTTCTTTCCATTTTCTCATTTTGATTTTTTCTTTCTGATGTATGAGGAATGCATGGGTTATTCTAAGGAAAGCAGACATTCACAAAACTTTTTTGTTCTTGCAGTATTTAAATTCATAAACTTTTCATACTGTCTTCCAGTTTGTTTACAGTAATCTAACATATCATGGCAAAGTCTAGTCACTGTCCAATAGTTTCTCTTAGTTGTACTTGAAACTTAAAAGTACTTGTTAAAATATATTCTTCTATTTCTAGTTCTAGTTTTCTTGGCATATGTCTACATTACATTAAAATTAGACCTTGTTCATTGAATTATATTAAATTCTGTGGCTGTTTGAATTTGGTGGATTAAAAAAAAAAGATTATGTTCTTGAACTAATCCATTCTTGTGGGTATGGGGCCCTTTTGATTGTACTATGCCAGTGTGGTGTAACTCAGATTTGGTGTCTGTCCTCTTATTATAGCTTTATATAAACGGAGACACACAGAGAGCCACACAGAGAAAAGAAGCTGCCATTTTTGATCCTGCCATGTGAGAGATGACTCAAGGATCACTAGCAGCAAAAGCTTAAGTACAGCTCAAGGATGAAGAGAGAAGCTATATGCCTGATAGCCCACAGCTGAGTTCTGGGAGATGGTAGATTCTGGAGGTGAAGGCAGGCACCTTGGCAAAGATCAACTACCATCTTTGCCATATGGCAGGATACCAGGATCACCAGTAGCTGAACTTGGTGAAAAAGCATCTCTGATGGTGCTTTTTTTTTTTTTTTTAAGACACTATTGTAGCTTTTTAATTCAAAGTAAAAGAACATTTACATATTAAAGCTATCCTTTAAGCAATGAAGTAGAAGACACATAATAAAACTACTGCATAATTATATACAAAATCAAAATTGCCTCTTTATCTATCTTGAATACAAACTAAAATTTACTGGTTTTAACTTAAAACATTATACAGAAACAGATATCTGTCTTTAGAAATTTGATCAATTTATCTCTAGTTTCCTGAAAATATGCCAAGTCAATTGTGGTGCTTCACTCTTTATTTTTGGTAGACTTTGTCTAACCTCAATACCTATTTTTATTTGAGGAGTGTCTGGTTTATAACATTCCTTTTAAGCAGAACTTCATGCTAAACTAAGTGACCTAAGCTGGATTTCAGGTCTATTGGCAGGCAGGTAGGCAGGCACTCATTATGGTTGTGGTCTTGTATTGGATCTCTAAGGACATGCTGGAAAACTCTGTGAACACAATCTTCCCATGCTGTATTCACACATTCCATTCATATCTTTAGCTTACCCATGTTGTTACAGGGTTAGATAAGATGACTAAAGGCTTCATGATGGAAATTTTGAATTTTTCTTTCTGATGTATAAAATATGAATATCTTCACTCTGATATTCTTCAACATGCTTTTCCAAAGGAATTTTTTCAAAGTCAAAATCCAGTTGAAGGAGTTCAAAATATTTTTTCTCAATTTCTGTATTTTCCCCCATTGTTTGTTGTTCATAACAACATATAATACAAGTCTCAGATCCAGTGAGAGCTCCTAGGGTTTTCAGCAACTGCTCTAAGGACTCTTCGTAGTATATGCAGTCAGCCATCAGTATGTTGTCTGGTGGAGATGGAAAATCTATTTTTAACCCCCATTTCAGTACCTTGGCTTGCACAGAACCAGTGACAAGGTGCTTGTTAATATTAATGTTCGTCTTTAATAAGTCTTGCAATTCCTCAAGATCAGTGACTACAACATTTGCCCCGAGAGTAGCGGCCATGAACCCCACGGCTCCAGCTCCAACATTGACCACCGGCTCAGTGAATGGGTCCCATTGCTGGAAAACTTGGGCGTTTCCAGGTATTTAGAAAGGACAACCGCAGCATCCCAAACCATGCAGCCCATGCAGCTGGAGCCATATTGTTGCAGTCTCAAAACTGTGCCGTCTCACTTCTCCAAGACCCGCACAAAGCTCCACAGCAGGTCTTCCACCGAGGAGTCCACAATAGCCACCATCACGGTTCCCTCAGATGGTGCTTTGATTTGGACATTTCATGGCCTCAGAACTGTAAGATTTTCCCTAATACAATTCCCATTATAAAAGCCAACCTATATCTGGTATCCCCCTCTGCCCTCAGATGGCTCCCTTGTCTGTCTGCTTGTTGTCTGCTCTCTTGTGTCTGCTTGTTTTCTGTTCATTGTCTGCTCGTTGTCCCTGCTCATTGTATCTGCTTGTTTTCTTTAGGAGGCACCAGGAACCGAACCTGGGACCTCCTGTGTGGAAGGTGGGCACCCAACTGCTTGAGCCACATCCACTCCCCAATTTCTAGTATTTTGTGGTGGCAGTCCTTTGACAAATTAAGAGAAATTCCTTGAAAAGTGTCTGCACATAGTAGTTTATATATAGTGTATAGTATATATATATATATATATATATATATATATATACACTATATATATATACACTAGGCCCAAGTTTTATGAACAAAGAGGTTCATCATACTGCATGAGACTAATTAACATTTACTGAGAATTGCCAGGCCCTGTGTTAAACACTTATATGCATCCTCTTGTTTAATATCACAACAATCTTATGAAGTGGCTTCTATTACTATCCTGATTTTTATAGATGAGGAAATTGCCGTTAAGAGAGGTTAAGTAACGTGACTAAAGTCACAAAGCTTAATAAGTGGTAGGGCTAGCCAGGATTTGAACCAAGTCTGTTTGACTCTGAAACCATCTTCTTAATTCTTAACCTTTATAAAAAATTAAATAGGAAAATGCTCACATGCAATATTATCTCAGTACAATATAATATTATGCAGCCACTGGAAATTATGTTCCCAAATAATTTTATTAACTTTTGAAAATGTTTAGATTGTGATAGTAAGCAAAAGAATAAGTCATACTGTTATATATACATTGTCTCATCTCTGTAGAAAAATAAGTGTGTATGAATACCCACAGAATAAAAGGGAGGTAGTATACACAAATGTTAATGGTGCTTATCTCTAAATGTGGTGAGACTACAGATGATTTTTGCCTTCTTTTATTCATTTCTATAAAGTATGTGCATTACTTTTATAATCAGGAAAAAGGTAATAAAAATATTTAATACATAGAATATGAGGGAGGAAATATAACTGCTTTGGGAACCAAACACTTGGTTTTTATGATTAAAGGAATAAGTCCATTTAATAATTGCTGTATCCATTAACAAGGTGCAAACCATTCAATTTGAGATGTCTTTCTGATGTGTATGGCTATCAGATGTTAAGATACAATGTAATATTCTCCTGCTTGCTGAATCTCCTTTTTGTTTCTGCCTTGTGTTGGAGGTAAAGTGGAAAGGGTGTGTGTTTCTCATTGGGAAGTTGCCATTTGAATGAGACTGCTGCTTTTTCCAGCTTAAAGAGGGTAAAAGGAGTTACCAAGTAATGTTTTCTTTCATCTAAGGATGTTGGTCCCACTCCAACAATTGGAATTGATTGAACTCCAGTGCTTGCAAATTTAAAAGCCTAGCACAGGGGATCTGCTCACTCTGAATTTTACAAATCAATGGATAAACTCAACACAAAAACCCATTACAGAGCACCTTAGTGTTTTTCTGTTTGGCAAGATAAACACTTGTAAACAAGGATTTTCAACTGTGAACTTCAGTAACAACACTATGAGGTCTGTATTGGATGCTAAAAATTTGCATACAACTGTAAAGATAGAACAAACCCAAGGGAGAAAATTCCTTATGTGTTATGCTTTCTGATCCACATTACACCAAATTAATGGTGTAGCATTCATCTAGACTAGAGTGATTTCTCTTGACTTTTTTTTTTTTTTTTTTTTTTAGGTACCAGGGGCTGGGGATTGAGCCTGGAACCTCGTATGTGGGAAGCCGACCCTCAACCCCTGACCTTCATTGGCTTCCCTGAGTTGGTTTTGTTTGTTTGTTTGCTTTGCTTGTTTCTTTTTTTTTTCAGGAGGCACTGGGAACCGAACCTGGGACCTTCTATGTGGGAGGCGGGTGCTCAACTGCTTGAGCCACATCAACTCCCTCTCTTGACTTTTGATAACATTTTTATTTCCTATAGAATGAAGCATCACAGGAAACAAATATACAATTGATATTTGATTAAATAGTATTACTTAATGGAAGCCTATAAACCACTGAACCAAGCAAAAGAAGTGGTATTAAATAGTCCTATGTCTGATGAGCATAATAATTGATAATTAATTTCTTATTTAGTTCTGAGGTTGTCAAATCTAAAGCTTGACATTAAATTGCTTTACTGTCTGTGGTGATGGATCAGTTTTTTTTCCTCCAAATTGATGCAGACCAATACTTTTGTAAAATACAGTAAAAGTGAAATACTAGAACAATGAATGAATGAAATAAAGAGACAAAATATAAGCACACTTTTAATATTAGCATCAACAGACATACAATTACTGTCAAATTTTTATAAAGGAAAAAATATATTGTGTAACATACTATTTGATTTTTAAAAAATTATATGTATTCAGTACATTTAATTGAGAAATGTATGTATTTATTCATCTGTGTTTACGTTTTAGTTTTTAATTGTTTATATTTTAAATTATTAAATGTACAAAATAAAGGTGAAAAAGAAAGAAAAAGAAAAATGAAACAAATAAAATGCTTACTCTCAATTTCTGTACTTATCTTACCATGGACCACCAGTCGGTCCCCAGACCACACTTTGAGCCCCACTACTGTAGATCCCTCTGTTTATCTCTCAGCCCTGAATTGGCTGGGGATTTGATTAAGGTGTGGATTGAGGCTGACTTCATTATCCTCACCTCTACTCCAACTGAGAAGGCCTGAAGATTACAGTTGTACCTGTGTGGTACTAAGATCTATTACTTGTAATGTCCTGATGTAATCCTGGTATTTAAAAAACACTGAAGTATGCATCCCCAAGGTTCAGCTGGCCATGGTTTCATGTGATCATTCCTTTCAAATGGACAAGGGTCAAGGGATCCCCATGAACAACACGCCCAGCTGAAGGGGAAAACATTTCCAAGTGTTTTGCATAAATACGAATGAAAAAGTTAATAGCTCCTTCAGTCTGTGTGACACTCATAGTCACAACACTCAAGTTTTTTTTTAATTAAAAATTTTTTGAACCAAATTTAACTTCTAACACTAAGCCCCTTTCTGTGGCGAGGGCAGACAACTCAATCTAATTCATTTCAATTCCTCCCAGCTCAAAACAGTGATTTTTCAAGTCAGCTCAAGATTTAGACATTTTGTTCAAACTGTGTTTCAAAGCTTTTTCTCTGCTCCTCACTGGTTGATTCTAACACGCCAGGGACTGTATGCCACCCATGGCTGGGGTCTGTGGGCAAGCATAATGTGTCCAGTCTTTTCTGCCAGGTGTAGGTGGTACTGGCTGCTGAGCTGTTCTTGGCATAGTCAGCATGATGATTGCTCTCAGGGATGGGGACTTGGCATTTCTGCAGCTTTTGCTGATTCTCTTACTGCATTCTCAGGTGGAGAATGCCACCCGCCCCCCCCCCCACCAATACTGAGGTCCAAGCATCACAAGTACCTTTGTGATAAAGGAGCTTTCAGGAGTTTTTAGATGGTACTTAAGTTCTCTGTCTTGGATAACTCCTGCTCTTCACCTAGTGGACCACTGGAAACGTCAACACCAGGTGGTCAGACTTTGGAGCTTGGCCTTGATCCTTTGGCTCTTTTTCTGCTTATAATCCATCCATTTTTTTGTTCACTTTCATTCTTTCATGAGTATGCAGTGTAATTTCCAGAGGCTCCACGATGTAATGATATCATTGTTTTGACAGTTAAGGAGAGTAACTGACAAAATAATGGGGCATTTTATTAATCCTGGGGCTGAAAAAGATAAATGTGGGTGTCAGGCTTTAATAAAGAAAAACTGATCTAGCAATTGGGTGACCAATTGTCCTGAAAGAAAACTGATCTAGCAAAAGGGTGACCCATCATTCTGTCTTGCCTGGGACTAGGGGCTTTCCCAGAACGTGGCACTCTCAGTGCTTGAAGTGGGAAAGTCTAGGGCAAACCAGTACAAGTTGGTCACTCCAACTAGTAAACTGCTTACTTTTCTTCCTTCCAAGGTTGGCCACCTTCACCTGTGAACTTGAGTCGTGAACTGAGTGCTGAGGAACATGTGTGTGTTTGTGTGCATGGATTTTTGTGTGTATAGAGAGGATACTGTGATTAATAAATCTTTTAAAAGTCATAATTCTTCTCTATTGGTGGTTCATCTTAAATGCCACATAACAGAGACTGTTACTTGTTTAATTTGCTTCACTTAATAATACTAATGTTTTGGAAACATTAAAAGTGGCTCTTCTTCCCCAAAAGATTGGATATGAAATGCAAGATGTGGTCGATTACATATGACCACACATTTTTAGCAGTTCTTTCTATTGAGTATTTGAATCTCTTTTCCCTTCATGAATTTTGACTGGTTTTGTGAATTACATTGACCAAATGCTGTGGGAGGGATATTGTGTGACTCCTTAGCCTCGGCCTCAAGAGACCTTATGAGTCTGACCTCACCATCTTGGAGCTCTGAGTTCACCATGCTGTGAAAGAAGTCACGAGGAAAGAGCACATGCCTTTGCCCAGTCAAACCACAGGTCAAGAGAGATAATGGCTTGATATTTTAAGGCACCAAGTTTTGGGATGGTTTGTTATTCAGCAATAGAAAATAGTCCTAACTGCAAAGTTTCTTTGATCTGGCATAGTGTATTAGTCAGCCAAAGTCGTGCTAATGCAAAGTACCAGAAATTTATTGGCTTTTATAAAGGGTGTTTATTTGGGGTAGAAGCTTACAGTCACAAAGCCCTAAAGGGTCCAACTCAAGGTACCATAAGAGGTACTTTCTTACCCAAAGTCATTGGCCATGTGTTGATGCAAGCCGGTGGGTGATGTCTGTGAGGGTTCAGCCTTCCTTCTTCCTCTTAAGGCTCCATGGTCCCAGCTTCTTCTGATCTCAGCTGTAGGCTGGCATAAGGCTCATCTCTCTCCCCAGGACTCATTTCTTTCTGGGCTCAGCTGCTCTGTTCTCTTCACAAGGTCATCTGTAGACTATCAGGCTCATCTCTCTTCCCACGCCTCTGCTGTGTTTAATGAGCCACCTCTCTTCCTCTGTGTTCTTCTCTGTGTGTCTACTTCCATGTGAGAGTCTGTTTTATCAGCCCACCAAGGGGGCGAGCACTCAATGCTGAGTCTCACTCTAATTACATGGTTGAATCAAAGCCCTAATCCTAACATAAGTTAATCAGACATCTCAGCTGAATCTAATACAATCAAAGGGTTGTCACACCCAGAGGAACAGACCAGTTTACAAACTTTATCTATATTTCTTATTGGAATTCATAAATAATATCAAACTGCCACACATGGATTTTAGTAAAACATAAGTAGAAGATAACATAAACTTCAATTAATTTTAAATACCAGTGATTGCAGATTTGTCATGGCAGCTGCTGCTCAATAAAAAAAATGCTTAGCCCACTGTCTCATTTATTCCAACAGAGCAAAAAAAAAAAAAAAGTAGTATGGCATTTGATACTATCAAGAAGTGGGTTTAGAGTGATACTAATGGTAATATTGATCAATTGAGTATGAAAAACACCAAGGAATGAAAGAAGGGAACAGAAGGAAGAGTATCACCAATATTTTTTTAAAATATTACATACCATTACAAAATGTGATTTATTCCAGGACTATCTGGATGGTTCTAAGTAAGAAAATCAATCAATGTAATATACCATATTTATAGAATTAAGGAAAAAGCACATGATCATCATGATTGATGGAGAAAAATAATTTGACAAAATTAAAAATTCTTTCATAATAAAAACACAGTGAAACCTAGCAAGAGACAGTAACTTTCTCAATATGGTAAAGGGAATTTATGAAAAATCCATAACTAACATCAGACTCAATGGTGAAAGACTGAATGCTTTCCCTGTAAGCTCAGGAACAAAACATAGATGCCTGACTTTGCCATGCTATCAATCACTGTACTAGAAATTATAACCAGAGAATTGGGCAATAAAAATAATTAAAAGGCATCCAAATTGGAAATGAACTAAAACTATCATTATTAGCAGATGACCTGATCCTGTATAGAGTAAATCCTGCAGAAGTCAACAAGAAAGCTACTGGAAGTAATAAATGAGTTCAATAAATTCTCAGAGTAAATGGTCAGCATGCAAAATCAGTTGTCTTTTTATATACCAGTAATTAACAATCTGAAAAGGAAATTTTAAAAATACATTACATATACTATTGCATTTAAAATAATAATATAGCTAGGAATGAATTTAATCAAGGATTTGCATGCTTTGTAGATTGAAAACTACAAAATATTGCTAAAAGAAATTAAAGAAGACCTAAATAAATGGAAAGATATCCTGTATTCATGGACTGAAAGACTTAATATTCAAAAGCATGTCAATACTACATACACTGATTTACAAATTCAATGCAATTCATTTGAAAATTCCAGCAGCCTTCTTTTTTTTTTTTTCCAAAAAATTGTTCCCAATCTTAAAATGCATATACACCAGTATTTCTATGATAATTTTTATCGCGGTTTGAAGTAAATCTTAAGAGAGCCTGTCATATCCTTTCTGGTCTATGCTTTTCCCATGCTTTTCTGTCACTGATGACCTGATGATGCTGGTTAGACACAATGCAGCCCATTTAGTATCATAATTTGTGTCTTAGGTCAATGTTGAAGAGAAACAATTATTGATTAGTTAATTGGTTGAGTATTTAACTGACATTTTAACTAACAGTTCATGCTTCATAGGAAACCATGACTTCCAGTCTTAAACAAAGCCTGCCATCTCCCTCTGATAATGGTCCATTTTCCACATTTGTTCCTATCACTGATATTTAGGATTGAAAAGACAATTATTACAATGTTAATTTAATACCTAGCAAAAAACATGCATTTATTTTCCTCTGGGAATTGAACTGCTATTGAATATCATCACAGGGCTCTCACTTTGCTTTGTAAATGAAAGAATGTAAATGATGAATTTTTCTGATTGATCTGTACTCTCTTCCTTGGACTTTCATGACTAAGGGACACACAGCCAGAATTTGGGAACCCACAACATGTGTGATGACAATGAAGATAACTGACCCTTCTAGTATAGATGCATTAACCAGGGCTTCATTAGTTCAATGGCTAAAACTAGTAGTCCGATTTAAAAAATAACAGATTCCAAATTGGAACGGAACCCACTTTCAAAGTAATATATTTTTACCCATTCCACCAATGGAGCTGATTTGCCCAACTTCAGAGTGCTAAACATACCCCAGATCCTCTCCAGAAATACTCTTGTTTTCCATTTAATGGATTTTTGTGAGAATTTCTAATGGATATTGTGGTAGACAGAATAATGGTCCCCTTAGGATGTCAGTGTCCTAATCCTGGAAATATTACATGGCATAAGTGTCCTGCAGATGTGATTAATTTAAGAATCTTGAGATAGAGAGATAATACTGGATTATCTGGGTGGGTCCAAAGTAAACACAAGGTTTTTTTTTTTTAATCAATGTTAAAAGTTACTCAGTCCACACAAGATAATTACTAT
>JAQZBX010016397.1:0-36530 GCA_029593785.1 Cabassous unicinctus | reverse complement strand
GAACATTTGGCTGACAGGCAGGGCCACCTTGTAATGGCTTGAAGATGTGTTTAGCTGATGTGTCAAGAGTCTGAGGTTGACACAAAAAGCAGTTTGTGGCAGATTTTAATATGAAAGTAGAGGGCCCCCCTTCAAAATTGAATTCATGTATTGGGGATGAATTAGGCTTTCAAACAATATAAGCACATATATGAATGCTTGAAGGCAGTTCTTTAATGGAACCCTTAAAGAAAAGTTCTTACAGTGTCGAGAAGCTCCTCAGGAAATCTTCACTTTTAAATTATCTTCAAATTAGATAGAAAAACAGATTGCAAACTTGATCTGTCCGTTTTACTCTATGTAGTTTATACCACTATAAACTTGAAAAAAAAAAAAAAAAAAATCCTTGCTGTCATCCGGCTTTCTTCCCAGTCAAGTAGGTAGTGTCCTGTGAGTTCCAGTTTATAGTTGGAGACAATGGGGCCCATCTGGTAAGCAGCAGAGAACAGAATGGGAAACTATTTTTAATTTCTTTGCCCTGTGCTCTAAGTTGGTAGTTTTTTTCCTAGTGATTACTAACAATTCCGATTATCTTGATACAATTATTGAAGATCTATTTAATAAACTAGGTTTAACAGTTTTGAGAAAAATGATAAACCATCTACTTGAACAAATTCCTTCTGCAGAGGCAAGCGGTGCAACTCTGTAAATGTGGTGTGGGCTCTGTTTCCTGCTGACCCTGAAACCCCTGTGAAACTTGCTCAGAGACAGGTACAATTAAAGCACATGGTACAGGGAGAGGTCACAAGTTCACTTGGGTCACAAGTAATGTATTTCTCTGAAGCAGCCAAACCAGTTGTGTTGGGTTCCTTATGAAGGTGAAACTGCCCTAAGCACGCAAGGCCAGGTTTTTTCCCTAACCCTGTTCCCACCTTGCCTTGCACCCTATTCAGGAGGCAGCTTCTTTCCAGCTCCCAGGGACTGACTTCCCCAGAGAAGCCCCTTTAGTGCCAGAGAATGTCATCCACCAGAGTTGAATATACTAGTCTGCTTAAATTCCTAAAGGCCACCCTTGTCATTATTCTCCGATCCTGACCAAAGAGAGGGGGAAATATTGTCCCTAACGGACCACCTCCCTGATGACTTTTCCAAAGGTGGAGACCGAAGTAGTGAAGTGTTGTAGAAGGTGCATGGCAGAGGAGAGGCTCTTGTGAAAAGTCGGTTTTCACAGTGTAATAAGGATGAACCTGAAAAGCAGGTTTTGACTTTAGAGTGGAGCAGAGTGAAATGGCAACCGGCTGGGCATTGTAGAACAAGTTAGAACTTGTGCAGAGGCTACCGGAGTAGCTAAGGTTGTCCCTGTTGAACTTTCCCTCCTAAATATATGATAGTAGGTTTGGGCCTATGCAGGTGCCGTAAACAGGTGGACTACAGCTAGGGAGAACGGGCCCAGGAACTCGTCTGGGCCTCTTACTCAAGACCAGGGACCCATGGGGATGCTGGGACATGCTAAGGCAGGGAGCACTGCCTCTCATTTGCCTTTCTTGTAGGGCAGGAGAGACCAAACGTTCTCTGCGAAAGTGCTTGTCTTTGACAAGTACCACACAGTGGATCTGCTTAAACAACGGGAATTTATCATCTCAAGGTTTCCAGAAACTAGAATGCTTGCTTCCTCCTGGGGTCGTAGTGTTCTGGCTGGTGGACAGGAAATCCTTGGGTTCCTGGGCTTTCCCATCATATGGCCATGTCCTCTCCTCTCTCTTCCAGGCTCTCTTCTGGCTCATCCCCACAGCTTTCTCTTTAAGAGGGCTCCAGTAATAGGACTAGGACCCATCCTGATTTGGTTGGCAGCGCCCTCACTAAAGATATAGCTTCACAAGGTCCTGCTTATAATGGGATTGCGACGAAGACATGGTTTTTCTGGGGTGCGTAATTCACTGTCAGTTTCTTAAACCTGAGACTTTATGCTCATCCAGATCCTGGTTCTTCCACTAAGTGTGTAAGCTGCTTTCCCCACAGCCCCAGCCAAACACAGTCGGCTTTTGGGTGCCTGCTTTGGTGGTGCTGAACCAGGGCATACCCCGATTAAAATGCACAGGTGGCCTGTTGGCCCTGTGCTGTGGTTATGCTTGAGCCACTTGTGGCTGAAATCCAGGAGAAAGTTTATGTCTACCTGATGGGGCCATAGGTAAGAGTATAGGAACTTTTTTGCTCTTTAGTGCTTACGTTTTTGTGTCGATTTAATGAGCATAATACTTCAAAGCGAAAACAAAAAATAAAATAGTAGTCCTCTGTACCTCCCCCTCAACCTGCTTCCCAGAGACTCTTCCTTTCATTGCTTACCTGTTACTTCTAAATTAACCTGCTTATACTGTTATTTCTCAATTTTTCTTCTTAGTTTGCACAGTGAGGATTGGCCTTTTACACCATAAGTTCTCTCCTTGTTTCCCTCCATCCCAGGAACTCAATAAGTCATTGTTGTGACTAGAAAAGTATCGTTTGCTGATGAGCCAGGCAGTGACTTGCTTGTGTTTTCCTGGAGTCAATTTTTAAATGACGCCTGTTTTGTCCATTTTTTTCCATAGGTATTTTCTGTGTACCAGTCATTAGTTTTTCCCATATCCCCTTAGCATTGGCAAACCCCACATGAAAAGCCCGTAGAGAACATGGTCCCCTTGTCCCTGGAGGAGTCCGTCTTCCTGCTCCAGTCTGGATGGCTGCTCTTTAGACCTGTGGATCCCCTTCTGCTTTCACTTTGGGGCTCCCTTCCCTTCTCTGGACATGGAGCTCCCATCGCCTTTATCCCTTTGTGGTGGCCTCGTGAGGAAGGAGTGCATGAGAGGTCAATATTTTGAGGGCTGGCAATTCTGAAATTATTTTTATTCTACCCTCCTGCTTATTTGATACTTTGGTTGGGTATAAAATTAAAGATTGAAAAGTCTTGTTCTCAGAATTTTGAAAGCATTGCTGATTTTTCTTGTGCTCTCTAGATGCTTTTCAGGTCTTTTTGACCTCTGGTGTTGTAGAATTTACCATGCTGCCTTGGAGTGGATCTTTCCCCACTCCTTGTGTTTTGTACTCAGGTCCCTCAGGCCCCTCTTCAGTCTGGAGATTATTATTCTTCCATTCTGCAAAGTTTAATAACCACCTCCCCATTATCATCTGTGTTCTTTTTGGAGTTTCTGTTAGTCAGATGTTGATCTCTTAAAATGCTCTGTATTTTCTTTTTTTTTTTTTAATCCATATTTTTCTTTTTTGTTCTGCATGCTGTGCCGCCTCATTTTATTTTTTGATTTTTTTTTTCTCAGTTTTTATTTTTATTTTTTTTGCCACCTCATTTTTAATGCTTCTGTTGAATTTTTCAGTTTGGCTATTCCTACTTTCTGCAGGGTCTTTCTTGGTTTCTTTTCCTTTGTTATAATCCTGCTTTTGTTTTGTGGACCTTATATCTTCTAACTTGGTGCTGGTGTTGCATGTGTGTTTTTTGTTTTGTCCTTCCCTTTTAAATAGCCTTCTGTCTCTCTCCTGTCTTGTTTGCATCCCTCCGTGTACCTTTTTTTATTTGTTCTGGTCTCTTAAGTTGGAGAATTTTCAAGGGCGATGGGGGTCTCCAAACACTGGCATCTGTAGGTCCTTTCTGGGCATACAGGCCTCTGTCGTTGCTCTGGAAGCTGACTGGGGATTCCATCCCATGGCTGCGCAGTTTGTTGCTGTGTACTGCATACAGGTTAGATTTCTCCATCTGTACATAACTTTTCTTCATTCTTAAAATCTGCACAGCACTCCACAGTTTGGTTTTATTAAGTGCTAGAAATCTCAAATGTTTAGACAGATCCACATTTGAGAAAGTGAGGTTTTTCCAAAACCTCTTTTGGGGTGGGAGCAATTGAAGAGTGAAAACGTCCACAAAATGTTGGGGCCAGGGCCTGGGCAGCTGCAGGGTCTAATGCCAAGAGAAGGGGTGCCTGGGACTTGGTGACTCGATCATCCACCTCAAGCCCGGCTCTCCCCAGAGGGCAGTGAGGATTTGACAGAAGGGGCATCCTCTGGACTGCCTCTGGCATGAGTGACAGCCCCCGTGTTTGTCGTGCTGGGTGGAACTAGCCATCATGGCATGGGCCCGGGCCCGATGCAGCCGTGTGAGCTCTTGTGGGATGTCAGGGCTGCCTGCGATCCATGGGCATGATCGAGCTTCTCTCCAGGGGCCCTTGTGCTTGCCTTCTGGGTACAGGGGAGATGTTCTCTCCTGGTGCCTTCAGCAGCTCTCTGTTCTCTCAGAAATGTAGGCACTGTAGGGCCTATCTCTTCATCTTCGCCATCGGGGCCCAGCCTGGGGGTGAGCCAGGCTGTGTGTTGACACTCCTGAAGTCCTCCTTCCAGCCGAATGGCTACACTGTCAGCATTTCAGGAAAAGCTGGTCCTGAGGACTCTGTGCCTCAGGTAACCCCACCACACCCCCCTTGCTCTGAAGCTCCTGTTCCCCACCCATAATTTGATGGTGCAGTTGGGAGACTAGAAACGTTGAGGGCTTGTTGGGATTTTTCTTCCTGGCTCCTTGAAAAATGTCTGTTCCATAGTAGAGAAAATCTAATGTTCATTTGAAAGCAACAGTTTTTCAAATGTGAAACGACTCATCTTCAAATGCATGCTCCAAGTGTAATTCATGGCTAGACATAGCACATAACTACAGCATGTTTCATGGATCTTTGGAGTCCGGGAATCATTCTGGGCCTGTCCTTACCCTAACTTGCTGTATGACTAAATCAAGGAGTTGTAGCAGCTCTCTGAAATTCTGATTCATTAAAAGTTCAATCCTGTCTTCCTCAGATTGCCAGACGTTCCATTATAAAGTTGATTTAGGGGCACTTAGCTTAAGCAGGATTCTCTTTCCATTGCTTGGAAACCAGAATTGCATAATATCCTACCCAGTGAGTAGTTTTCAGAACAAGGTAACAATAAGTGATCAGTCCTTGGTGGGTAGGTCTCTGATTTGCTTCTGCAATGCCAAACACCCAGCACTTCAAGCAGCACAGAAAAGAAAACCTGTGGAAAATTTTGTCTTTCCAGGTTTCTCTGGCCAGTGTTAATTACACCAGTGTGCAAGCATGGGGAATATTTTTGCTAACCTCTTCAAGGGCCTTTTTGGCAAAAAAGAAATGCGCATTCTCATGGTTGGCCTGGACGCTGCAGGAAAGACTACTATTTTGTACAAACTGAAACTTGGTGAAATCGTCACTACTATTCCCACTATCGGTAAGAAACCCAGCCCTTTGTGCAGATCTCTACTTGTAGCTGTTTGTGGGACGTTTGGTCTCCACCTCGAACCTTGGGCTCCTGGGAAGCCACAGTCTACTTATAGTAGCATTAGAGGGGAAAGGCTGGGAAGAAGGGGGGACCGTAACAACCAGCAGGCTTAGGACATGGTTGGTTTCTAAAGGACGGAAATTGGGCAATAGAGGGAAGAGACTTTCTGAAGGAAATGGCTGGAGCCATGTTAGACCAGTTTCTTGGAGAGGGCCCTGTGGACAGAAGGGGGCCTGCCTCTTGCTAGCATGACTTAGCCCTGGACTGTCCGGGAGAGAGGTTTTCCAGAGAGCCGAACTCTCCTTACTCAACTCCCCGTTGCCTTAGGCAGGTTGGCTGCAGTCATGAAGCCCTGCTCTGGTTGGGTTTGGCCACGCAGAGGTCCTGTGCCTATGGCAATCTAGAGAGCTTCACACTGCTGTAGGGGTGGTCTGGGGACGGTGAAGCTCTTCTGTAACCTCACAGCAGTTCCAGCCTGGCCTGGATGAGTGAAGAGAGGGCTCTTACCCTCTAACCCCTTTCTTCTCTCAGGTTTCAACGTGGAAACTGTAGAGTACAAAAACATCAGCTTCACCGTGTGGGATGTGGGTGGCCAGGACAAGATCCGGCCTCTGTGGCGCCATTACTTCCAGAACACACAAGGTGAGTGGGTTGAGCGGCTAGGCCAGGCCACCCCAGGGGTTAGGGGTGCCCGGTGGGCTGGTGCATATTCTTTTGAAGAAAAAACCCCAGACCTATTAAGAACTACTATGTTTGGAATTCAAATAATAGGCCTCAGAAAGGTGTTTTTTGTGTTTTAGTTAATAATCACAGCTATGAACACCTGTGGTCCACCATACCAAGGGCCTTCCATTTCTGGTTTCATGCTGCCTCAGCCTCCCTGTGGGGGCTGGTGCTGTCACCCCTTCTAGTCACGCAAGGGCATGGGCATCCAGAGGTCACACGGCTCACCTTTCCATCGGGGCCAAGCCTGGTGTGGTCGCAGGCACTATGGCTTCAGAGCCAGCACCCTTGGTTTTCCTATTATTGCTAGTCTGGTGTGCTTTGGGGTTGGAGTAGTCTGTCAGGCAGCCCCTTGCCTGTCTGTCTCCCACGCCAGCACAGAGGCCCCCACGATCTTCTGCTACTGGGCATCCGGCCCTTTCCTTCTCACCAACAGCCTGTGCCTGCCTTTCCCCCCTGCTCCGAGGTGGCAGGCCCTCTTGAAGGCTCCCTTGGGCAGCCTAGGAAGAGGTGCACATGGGCAGTTGGTGACTGCCCAGGCACAGAGCGGGCCTCCCGGAATCGTGGGCACGTTTGGGGAACCCACACGTGCACCTTCTGCCTGTGTCCTGTGAACTTCACCAACCATCATCACGAGGCCACCCTGCAGGGGTGTGGGCCAGCTCCAAAGTCCAGTGGAGTTGCCTGCAGGGGGCCAGCGGGCTGTGTCCCTGGCTTTTTGCAGCGCTGCCTGCTTGTTTTGTAGGTCTCATCTTTGTGGTCGACAGCAATGACCGAGAGCGTGTGAATGAGGCCCGCGAAGAGCTCATGAGGATGTTGGCAGAAGATGAGCTCAGGGATGCCGTCTTACTAGTGTTTGCTAACAAGCAGGTATGCACGTGGGTCTGGCCCCAGGCCTGGTTCCTGTCAAGGCAGATTGGCCCCCAGGCTCTGTGCCCCGGAAGTATCCGGAGGCCCAGCTACTTGACCCCAGGAGGAGGACACTTATGTTTGACTTCACATAATTTAATTTGATTCGCTTAGCATCCCATGTGGTTGTTGGGGGAAGCATACTATTCCCTGTTATTATAGTTGGGCAAACTGATGTGCAGAGAAATGAGGCAGTGGGCTCAAGGCTGAGTTGGTGGCAGAAGCAGAAGTTGACTCCTCTAGTGGCCTGGAGCGAGGCAGGAGCCAGAGGGGAAGGAGGAGGGAGGGGTCCAGAAGCTGTGTGGAGGGGTGTCTCTTCTGCCGCCTCACAGTGGCGCCAGGCAAGCCTGACCGACTCCCAGCAGCAGGGAGGGGCGCACGATTGCAGGTTGCAGCTAGTAGTCCTCCTGGGGACCTGGTCTGGTTCCCTTTGCAGCCCCATCCTGCTTACCCGGCCCCCTGTTGTGTTCCTCTTTTTTACCAGGATCTTCCCAATGCCATGAATGCTGCTGAAATCACAGATAAACTGGGATTGCATTCTCTGCGCCACAGAAACTGGTACATTCAGGCCACCTGTGCCACCAGTGGGGACGGGCTTTACGAAGGACTGGACTGGTTGTCCAATCAGCTCCGGAACCAGAAGTGAACCGAGACCGTGTCCTCCTCCCTCTCTTCCTCCTCTCCCTCTTACTTCCTCCTCTTCGCCCTCTGCTTTACTCTCATGTGGCAAACTGTGCTACTCTGTGGTATTGAGTGCCAGAAGCTGTTTCCATGGGTTTTTGGTCACAGTATGTATTGCACCATGCTGTAAATGTGGCAGACGCAGCCTGCAAACAGGTTTTTTATTTAATGTAAATAGTTTTTGTTTCCAATGAGGCAGTTTCTGGTACTCCTATGCAATATTACTCAGCTTTTTTTATTGTAAAAAAAAGGAAAATCAACTCCCTGTTGAGTACTGAGAAGGGATTTCAGGCGCACTGGCACCTGGGCTTCCAGGAGTTAATGGGTTGGAATAGCCAAGTGCGCCTCCTTGGCTTTAGATATTGTCAAGGTCCATTTTGGTGGTTGGTTTTTAACCCAAACTCAGTGCATTTTCTAAAATAGTTAAAAATAAAAGATAAGGAGAACACTTGAACACACAGAAGGGAGAAATATGCCTAGTGTAGGTTTTGCAGTAACAACCTGAATACTGGTCCATCTGATCGTCTGTTTCCCTTTGGGAACGTGAAAGAAGGTGACAGAAATCAAACCCACGATCAAATTTTGCATGGTCACAATAGAGATCCCTGTAATTACGCTTTGTCTTCGGATCATCCTGTATTTCATAGAGTTTGTGCTTGTACTTGTGCTCACACGGTTACCGAGGAAACAAGCTTTGAGGCTGTGGCGTGGCCTGAGCCACCGACTGAGACCAGCAGCGCCTCCGTCCGGTCGCTGGGGCCCTGGGTTTTTCCCCCTCTGGCCAGGGCACTGGTGTCAGGCCGTTCAGGGACCCACGGGAGGGGCCTGTGCTGCTGGCCACAGGCATCAGCAGCGGCCTTTGGCTCTCAGTTTAGAAGGCTGGGAACCACCAACCTATTCTTTTGGTCAGGTGTGTGGTGCTTTTGTACAAAACCACTTGCCAGAGCAGAGAGCCTGTTTTTCCCGGCATTTACTCAGAGCGGCTCTCTCTGGGTGCCCTGGGGTCTCCCCAGCAGAAACGCATGCAGTGTGGACAGTCACTCCATCTAGAGCGCCCAGCCTGTCTCGGAGCACCCCTGTCTGTATATGTGTGAAGTAGCTTCCACTCCCTCCTCCTGCAAGGGTCAGATTTGCCATCGGAAAAAGACGACCTCTATCCTTTTTTCTTTTGTATTTTGATAAACACTGAAGAAGCTGGAGCTGTTTAACTTTATCTTGGGGGAAAAACAACCTCAGAACTGGTTTATTTGGTGTTGTGGAACCTCTTAATGCTTTCAATACACAATTAGTAATCAACTGTTTTGTATACTTGTTTTCAGTTTTCATTTCGACAAACAAGCACTGTAATTATAGCTATTAGAATAAAATCTCTTAACTATTTTGTGGGGTTTGCAATGCTGCTGCCCAACAGAGCTCCTCGATGTTCATTGACAAGGGGGCCATGGGAGAGGGTGGAGGGGGGTGGGGGGCCCTCTTCGCTCACTCTGAGGGATGGAACCCTTTCTTGGCCCTGCCTGCTGTGCTCAGTGCCCCATCTTGTCACCTCCACCAGCTTACTGACTCCAGGAACCTTTGTTCTTGGCTGCTGGGAGCACCCTGTGGGCCAAGGTTGCAGCACTTCTTGGCCTCCTCGCCCTGGGCCCCAGCTTTCAAGGGCCATGGCAGGCCTACGGGGTGCCTTCATGCCCACTGGGAAAAAGCTTTCCTGGACTACTACAGCAGCCCAGGCAGGTTTTAGTCCCTTGCAAGACAATCAGAACAAGCATGTGCAGGGGCCACGTGGTCACCGTGGAGCCCAGGGAGGGCCCCATTTCTGCAGTGCTGGCCTGAGACCACACTGGGTGGGGAGTCCTTGGCCAGCCTATCTGCAGTGAGCCATGTGTCCTTCTCTAAAGGGCTTCTGCGGTGTGGCCTGTGGCCTGCCAAGCAGAAAGGGGAGCTAGGTCCCCTAGCAGCTTGCACTGGTGGGTTGAGGCCATGAGCAGGCAGGGCCACAAAGACTCAAAGGGCACATACCACCACCGCACCTTCCCGCTACTGATGGCCTCATGGAGGCTTTCTAGGGTAAGCTGTCCCGTCCACCCTGGCCAGGGCTCTGGGCATCACCTGGAGGTCTCACCACCATCCTTACCAGATCCGGGCAGCGGAGAGGCCGTGGAAACTGGTGGAGGCCCCAGGCCAGGCAGTGGCTGCTGTCGGCTGTGGGCTGCAGCCATGGCTGGCCCTGACCTCTGCCCTCCCAAGGCACAGGGCCTCTGGACCCCTCGTTCTCTCCCTGCCACCTTGGTGGCACCCCAAGATCATTTTCATCACCTCTAAGTGGAAACCTTGCAAGGAGGTATGTGGAGTCCAGGGAGACCTGGCCTGGCCAAGATCTCATCGTGTCTATCCTGCAGCTACCCTTCCCCACCCAGGGCAGAGTGACAGTGACCCTTGGGGCCAATTCACCATTGGGCACAGGAGGCCTGGGGCTCCCCTTGATCTTCAGGACCCACGGAAATTTTTAAAAACCAATTTCTTTTAAAATGAGACGCAAAGTAAGAATAGAATACAGTACTGAATCCAGCCTGGATTATAGTTGTCTTTTTACCAATGCAGGTGTAAAATAAAGGGTGTACACACACACACACACACACACACACACACACGAAGAGCTGCAGATGTCACGCAGCCCTGGTGACACATCTTCCAAACCCTGGCCTGGGAGCCATGGCCAGATCCCACTTAACTGGCTCCCTCACAGGGCCCTTGATTGGGTGGGCTGCTGTGTGAACACAGGGTCCCTGGATGTGGACTTCCCCCTCGGGCATTGGCTCTTAAGGTTGAGGGTGCCCAGTCCCTGAACACAGCAGGCTGCTAGGTCTTCTCTGGACCCCCCGGGCTGGAAAAGGACAGTGGCGGCTCCTGCAGCATGACCAATGCTCGATAGGTACAGGGAGCCAGCATCCAGCCCTCGGCCTTGCGGGGAGTGGAGCTGGGCCTTAATAGGTGGCAGGGTCAGCAGGCTACAGGGGAGAAGGCTGGTGTGGCTGCTCCTCCATGGGCCCTTCCCTGTAGCCCCCAATGTCACCATCTACCTTGTCACCCCACCAGAAGCCACCTGCAGGGGACAAGGACTTCAGCCTTGGTCATTTCTACCCCCAGGTGTTTCCTCAATGCTTGGCTCTTCGCCTCCTCTTCCAGGCCATTGGGCTGGAAGGGCCTGCAGGGACCGAACTGCTGAGGCCGGTCACAAGCTGTGAGGGATGTCAGGGTGGTGGTCCCACGTTCCTGGGCCCACTGAGGGCAGTGGCTGGCAGCTCCCTGGGTGCCCACCTACCCCTTGACCATCCACAAGGGGACTGCCTACCAGGGCTCCACATTTACTTGAAGTTTGCTCAATACATTGCTGGCAGGGCCCAGGCCTGTACGGTGGGTGGTTGGGGAACCTGGGCTCCCCAGTGCCCATGCGGCTGAGCTCAGGCCCTGCCTGTGGGCACTACCCCCAAGGGCCTCAGGGACCAGTTGGAGGAGCCAAGTGCCACTGAGGCCCTCACACTGCACCGGACTGCAGGACAGGAGCCAGTTGGTGCCACAGACCCTGGTGTTGAGGACGAAATGTGTGCTTGGTGCGGGTGGGCCTTTAACCCTGAGAAGTTTTCACGACTCTCAAGGGAGCCTAAGGACAGGGGCCTTCAGCAGGCAACACTAACAAGCTAGAGTACAGGAACAGGGCAACATTTTCACACGGTCACTGTTAAGACAGGACGCTATCATGATATATTTACCTTTTAAAATAAATTTATTTACGTAAAAACCAAGTTGACAGGAAGAAAATAGTCACACTTGGCTAGAGTGGAATCTTCAGAGGCCTGGCTGGAGTCCGGTCTCTTCCGGACACCCTGGTAGGTCTGGGACCACTGCAGGGCCCCGTGGGGCAAGCCTGAGATGTGTCCCAATGCCCTGCCTGGCCTGGGCAGCACCTCACTCACCAGGTCCCTTCCCAGGGTGGGAGCAGGATTCCCTGAGGGCAGACCTCAGCCTCCCATCCACTCAGGCTTCCCTGGGGAGGCACTGGATCCCACCCCAAGCCGAGGGGCAGGCAGGCCCAAGGCTGGCCCCAGGGTCCTGGCTCAGAGTAGCACAACTGGGGGCACAGGCTCAGGGGTCCGAGTCCATGTCATGTCGCCTCCAGGACTGGGGACTCCGCCCACTGCCACTGCTGTCCCCCCACTTCCTCTTCTTGCGGCAGGGGGAGGAGTGGTCGCTGGCTGAGGAACTGGAGTCACAGCGGCCAAGCCTGGGGGAGAAGCAGGGGATAGCCAGGTACGAGGAGGCCTGGGCTGATGTGGAAATGGAGCAGGGAGGTGGGCAAAGGGTACCCCCCAGTCCAGGACATCCCAGCCCTATCAGGCTGGGAAAAGGTCCCTGTGGCTGCTCCAGCCCACAGGTTCCATGCGGAGGACTGCCTAGCGCCCCCAAACCTTCACCATAGGCGGAGCTGCCGCCAGCCGTGGCTTCTACCAGCAAGCTGGGCATACCTTGCAGGAGACGGGGACGAAGAGGAGGCAGTCGCCTCCTTCCTGTGATGCTTTTCTTTATTCTTCTTCTCTTTCTTGTGTTTCTTCTTTTTCTTCTTCTTCTTCTCCTTCTTGCTTTTCTTGTGGCTTTCGGTGCTACAAGGGGGTGTACGAAGCATGCCTGAGTCCCCAGCCCTTCCTTCCAGAGCTCTGCTCTCCACAGTGGAAGGGGAGAGAGGCTGAGGCTGGGGTCCTACCAGATTAGGGGTCTCAAAAGGGAATGCATGTGGCTACTTCAATTGAGGTTTGGTGAAATAAAACAAAACATCCACTTCCTTAACTGTGCTGACCATGTTTCAGTTGTTCACAGCCTCGTGGGGGCAGCAACCACTGGGGTGGGAGGTGCCCATCTAGACAAGCCTGTGGCCCTTGCAGCCCATGTGCTGGGCTCCCCACTGTATAGGGTACCTGGGCCTTCCCAGCCAGCTCTGCACACGCTCACCTTGACCCACAAGGCCGCCCGCCCAGTGAAGCCCAGGAGGGTGTCACGGGGACCCACGGCCCTCCAGAAGATGGACCTGGGTGTCCCAGGCTCACCCTTTCTCCCCATGGGGCCCTCCCAGGGCCTCCTAATGGCTCTAAGCCCGTCTGCATGCACAGCCACCTGGCCACCTCCGCCCACCCTGCCCACCTGTTGTGCACCTGTTTGCCCTCGTCTGTCCTCACCTACCCTGTGCACTCGTCCAGTAATCCCAGCAGGCCCAAATGTCACAGCCGTAAAGGGCCTTCACCATCTCCCTGGCCTGCCACCACACCTGTCTGTGGACTCTAAGCATCTTGGCACCACACAAAATTCCCTGCTAGATGTGAGAGGCCCTTTCCCACCTTGGCTCAATATGCACGCCCTCCTCAGCCTGTCTCCTCCGCTCTGCCCCCACTTTAAGGCTTGGCTCAAATGACCCCTCTCTGCTGAGTGCTCTCTCAAGCCTGCTTAGTCTCATGGGCCTCAGCATGCTGGCAGCTCTTCCCTATTCTGGCCACAGGGTCCCCTGGGAGCTGGGAGGCAGTCCTGGGACCACAATGCAGGGGGCCAGCCTGCTTTATGAACACCTCATGCTAAGAATGACTTAAGGGGTTCACCAGGACGACTGATTCAAAGGAGGTGGGATAAAGGGTGTGATGGTTTGGAACTGTATGTATCCCAGAAAAGACATGTTCTTAAACTTAATCTATTTCTGTGAGTTTGAACCCTTGTTAAGTGGGACCTTTTGATGAGGCTACTTCAGTTAAGATGTGACCCACCTCAATCAGGATGGGTCTTGATTCTCTTAGCAGACTCCTTTATAAGTGGAATGAGATTCAGACAGAAAGAGAGAAAGCCACGGCAAGTAAGAAGCTAAAAGTAGATGGAACCCAGAACCCGGAAGAGAAGGGATAGGCCAGGAAAGGCTGCCATGTGCATTGCCCTGTGACAAACTAAGGACCAAGGATCGCTGGCAGCCAGCCACAGCCTTCAGGAAGAAAGCATTGCCTTGATTTTGGACTTCTTCTAGCCTCAAATCCGTGAGCGAATAAATTCCCTTTGTTTAAGCCGACCCATTACACGGTTTTGCTTGAGCAGCCAAGGAAATTAAAACACAAGGAACACAAGAGAAGGAGCATGAGCTTAAGCCAGGGGCACAGTTTACCCAGACCCTGCACATCCTCAACACTAGTCACAGGCAGGCAGCCGGCCGGGCTCAGACTTCAGAATGTGTTCAGAGAAACCTGAGTCCTGTGTTTCTCCAAATTTTCTGCCCAGGGGCCTCAAGGTGTGGCCCAAAGTGGCCTAGCCCCAGTTCCGGAGATTCTTAAAATTCTATCATCTTAAAAAGACATGAGATTGTGACCAACAATCCCATTAGAGACATTGTGTGTTGCCTGTGAGGCTTTGGGCATGCCAAGGAGAAGGCCCTTACCACAGTTCTGCCTTCTCCTCAGACCGAAGCTTCTTTCTGGCGGTGGCTGGGGAGACCCCTGCCGTGCTGCTCTCCACGCGGTGGTGCTGCCAAAGGAAGCCAAAGCCACTCTCTAAGCAAAGCTGCAGGAGGAGGGCCTGGGCAAGCCCGAAGGGCTTTCAGGCCCAGCTGGGGCTCCAAGAGGCAATGAATCCAAGCCCCAGAATTCCCAGGTCAGGCAGCTGGAAGGGTCCCCTAAAGTGGAGAGAGCCCAAACCCTCAATCAAGGATGAGATTCTGGTGTGTTTTGGGGGCAGCCAGGGCGGGGGGTGGGGGTGCTGTTACCGTGAATACTGACAGCCCCAGCTTGGCAGCCTCCTTGTCTTCTCTTGACAGCACCACCCGGCCAGCAGAACCACTGTGGGGACACACATGGTCAGGACGTGCCACCACAAGAAGGCCATGCCCTGCTGGAGATGCTCTGCCCCCAGTCTCCACTTCCACCTGAGCTACTAGCAGTGCCCAGAAGAGGGACTGCATCCTCATTTTCTCTGGGGCCCACTGCGCTGTGATGATTCCTTAGTCAGGGGCTGAATTTGCAGGCCCCACCGCACCCCACCCCATCCCTGGAGGACCCCTAGCAGCTTTGCCACCATCCCTATACCCACACCTAGAGCTCCCCAGCCCCAGGAGCCGGTCTACACCCTTCTCCTCCTGGTCAACGCCTTCCCGCTTACAGATCTCGACAAAGTCCTGTGGGGAGAAGAAAGGAGAGGTGCTTGGAGTGGGCCTTCCCTGCTTTCCACCCACCCCACCATCAGAGTCCTGGCCAGGCCCTCCCTATCAAACTCAGGCCAAGGGAGCTCCAGAACCACCACTGTCAACTCTATGGAGTGTCCCAGCCTTGCCCCCAACACTTCCCCTTGGCCAGGGCCTCCCTGCCCCCTCACCTCCTTGCTCAGTCCCGTGGGCTGTTTCTTCACGTTCTTGTAGCCTCTGCAAGAGACCCAAGCACAAGCTTCAGGAAGCAGCTGGCCCCAGGTGGGAAAAGGACCCTGCTGCTCAGAATCAGGTCCTCCCCTGCCCTCTGGGAGTCTCTGGGCACCATGGCGTTCAGAAGCTGGGGGCCAGGAGGGGGAGGGGTCCGTGCCCCCCTCGCCCACAAGGACACTCACAGAGCTGCCATCAGGGCCTCCTGCTCCGCCTGCCTCACCGCGGCCAGCTCCTCTTCACGGCTCAGTCCCCCGGTGTCCACCCGATCCTTGGCATACCAGGTGAGATCCCGACCCTTCTGCCATCGGCCCACCGGGGCCATCAGCGAGTTACCTGCGGGGGTGCGGGGGAGCGGGGGTTCCTCAAAAAGCCCTCCCCGCAGCCGGGGGCAGCTCGGCCTCTGTCACCTCCGGCCCCGCCAGGGGTAGGCGCTCACCCAGGTAGTTCTCCCGTTGCTTATCGGTCTTCACGTCCTCCCAGTTGAACTGGTCCTGGCCGCCGCGGACGCCGCCGCGGTTGGAGCCGAACATGGTGCCAGTTGCTGCTGCCGAGGACCGGAGGGCACGGGGTCGTCCGCCTCGGATCGAGCCGTCCCGGCTGCTCGCGGCTCCCTCCCCACGTTCCGAACGCCGACCCGGACCCGGAGTTCAGCAAAGGCGGCGCCAGGGGAACCCCGCCAGCCGCCCTCCGCGGCCCTCTTTCCGTCTCCTGCCGGAGGTTCTCTCGCTGGCACCGCCCGCTCCGGGACGCTGCTAGTCGCGCGCAGTGACGCCACCGGCCGCCCCGGCCGCTCCACGTCCCGCGCAGTGACGTCACCGTCGCGCCGCGCCCGCCTGCACTGCTCCACCCAGGCGGAAACTCGCGGCTGCTGAGGGTACCAGCCCATCACCTCCCGGTTTAATGCATAAGGCAAATAATACAATATTAATGCTGCCGCGAACGTTGTCAGGAAGGCTCACGGTGTGGTGAAACATAAGAGGCTTTGCCTGACGTCCAGGAGGCAGTGGGATCACAACGGAGAAAGGGACGGAGAACTCATGGAGGTCATGGAGAAGAGCAGCACACGTCGCAAAAGACATGAAGATGTCGACAGTTAGGATGTCGCAGGGAATAGTCCCAAACCTGCATCCCCCTGACGAGACAGCTCTGGGCCCAAGAAAACGCCCTCGTCTCAGCCCCCGTGCGCGCTGTAGCCAGCTCCTGCACCAGGCAGTTTATTGGTTGCTCTCAAAGAACTGGTGTCGGCCACTAATGAATGTGTTTTCAACACGTTCTTGTTTACCTTAAATTATTGTAGCTTTAATAAGTATAAATGAATTGTTTAAAAATAATATATGTAAAACAAAGAGAAAGACTAAAAAATCTTAAAAAGTAAAAAACAAAATTTAAAAAGAAAAAACAAAAATGTATATAAGTAAAAATAAACATAATTGCATGTTGTTCTGATAGGGAAATGCTCAAAAGAAAATGGAGTAACTATGGAGTTGGTCGACAATATTCCTAAAATCTTCATTTGGCTCTATTTAAATCATTGGTTGTGACTGTCACTTGATAATTCAATATCTGAAGTAAAACAAGTTAATCATTTAAAAATATTTATGGACAAATTTTATTCTATTTAAAATGGTAGTTGAACAGTAGCACACATACCAGATTTAATTATCATAAATTTAGTTAGTGGATTGGGATGTCACTCCATTCACCAAATCGGGGTTGAAATGAAACTACAGGTTATCTGAGGACCACATGGCCATATGGAATTTACAATAAAGAAAATCGTATAATTTTTTGGTAAATTGTGTGACACAACCTTTATATCAGTAAACTGATAAAACACTATGTGCCCATTTTACACACAGACATTCCATTCCCCTGCCCAGCCAGCTGTTAAACATTCACATACCACAGGAGCCACCAGCACATTTCTCAACAAGTCCCCCTGTCATTACTATGTCAATGATTTATTTCAGCAGAAGATTAATGGACTCAGTTTTGCAACTTGGTGACATTGCAGGCCACAATAAGGAGGAAGGCTAGGGTAGTCAGGGAGAGAAGTTAGAAGTCTTTTGCAATGGCCCAAGCAGCCCCTCTGAAATTACATGGCTCTCCTCCTAGTTCTCTAACCTCAGTCTCCCTTGCCTTTCAACTTTGGGATTCCCCAGCTTAACATGGTGGGATTTAGACCTAAACGGGTTTGCACTGATTCCACCTTAGTTGCCCAGAGAATGCAAGCTCCTCCCTAGGTTGGTCTCCCAACATGTCTGTATCCCTTGTGACCCCAGCCATTCTGGCAGCATCAAACAATGTCCCTGCAACTCTAGACCTACCTCTCCTCCTGCTTAGGGACCTCTCCATCTTCCATATAGCACATTCTAAAAACAGATTTGCTCCTTCTCCAGGGTTCCCCAGCTCAGGAAGTGTCACCACTGTCCACCAGGGGCTTGAGTAGAAACCTTGGAATTACCCTCTCCCCTGCCTCATCCTATTGCCACCACGTCTTAAATAGCCCTTCAACACACCCTCCTCGCACGCAACCTTTCTAAAGCACAGGTGGGTCTTGTCATTCTTCCAGAATGGTAGCCTGACCTGTACTGCTAGGTGTCAGAACAGTGGTGATGCTGGGGATGGAAAGGCAGGGAGAAAGTGAGAAGGGGCTTCTGGAGTGCTGCTCATGTACAAGTAGGTCCTGCTGACTTTTGTGAAAAATGAATCCAACTACACCCTTAGGATTTGTGCACTTTTCTCTATACTACGTATGGCTGTTTGGAGCTGTATGTACCCTAGAAAACCATGTTCTTAAGCTGAATCCATTCCTGTAGGCATGAACCGTTGCAAGTAGGACCTTTTGATGAGGCGACTTCAGTTAAGGTGTGGCTCAAGTGAATGAGCCTGGGTCCTAATCTTATTACTGGAGTCCTTTATAAGCAGAGTGAAATTTAGAAAGAAAGCCACAGAAAGTATTAAGCTGAAGGCCAATGGAATCCAGAAGAGGAGAGGCTGCCAAGTGCCTTGCCAGGTGACAGAGAAGCCAAGGACCCAGGATTGCTGGCAGCCAGCCCCAGAATGCCAGTCTTTGGGAAGAAAGCATCACCCTGATGATGCCTTGATTTAGACTTTCTTTTAGTCTCAAAAGAAGCCAATAAATTCATGAGTCAATAAATTCCCGTTGTTTAAACCGAATCATTACATGGTATTTGCCTGAGCCACTAAGGAAACTGAAGACTGTTCAATAAATTTAAAAAACAAGACTACTCAATAAAAATGTTACATAAAATAGCTGGCGTCCAATAGATTCCAGTAAACCCAATGCTTTAATGCACTTAAGTCCCACGCCTGCAGCTTCAGCACCCCTCCACCCTCTTCTTGTTATTCATTTTTTCAAGGACTGTTTATTGAGCACCTGCTAGGCACTGTCCTAGGTATTACGGATACAGCAGGGTTTGCATTCTAGTGTGGTGAGACAGATAAATATAGATATAAGGTGTCATATATGGGGACAGGAGCACCCGGGGGGTGGGCGGGCAACCTGTGCCAAGGCTGATCCTGAAGGATGGGCCTGCCACAGGAAGAGCATTAGATTCAGAGGTCATAGTGAGCACAAAGACCTGAAGCCAGGGTGATCGCACACAGGGATACTGGGTGGTGGGGGTGGCCAAGGTTGCAGGGGCAATTGTGCAGAACATAAGGGATGCAGCAGGGCTTCTGCTTCCCTTTTGAGTGGGATGGGAGAGGGTCCAGGGCTGGCTCCGTTTGGCAGGTGTTTACAGCCTATGGGAAGTATTGGGTGGAAGCAGGGAGTCCGGATGGGAGGCTGCCACAGTTGGCCAGGCAGGTGGCTGTGCCAGGAATTGGGGTAGGTTTTGAAGGCAAGGCCGCAATATTTGGTCATGGACAAGATGCTGGGTGTGACCATCAGACAGTCCAGCTTGTTGGGAGATGATCAGGGAAACATGAGTGGAGGATGACTCCCAAGGGCTGGCTGGAACGGTGGCATGCATGGGGCAGCCGGGTGCAAAGATGACGAAGTCGGAGCAGGAGTGGGCTTGTGGGAGGCTGGGCCAGTTTTCAACCTGGTGAACCAAACTGCCCACTGGCCAGAGACCAGGTGGTGAGAAGCACACAGTCTGGACAGGGCCCAGCTTGGAAGCACACACTTACGAGCCTTTAGTGCAGACTTAAACCCTGGGCTAGATGACCAGGGGTAAGTATACTGTCTGGAAGGCAGTGCATGGAGGGGCTAAGGGTAAAGGGCCGTGAGGGCTGGGAACTGACTCTGCACTGGGCAGTGTGCAGGGAGCTGGTTGACCTCAACCAGAGCATGGGTGGTGGGGTTGGAAGTCCAAGAGTTGAGTTTATGAGAGGGGGAGGAAAGCAACTGGGGACCACAGGTATAGACAACTCTCTTGGGAGTCTGGCTGTGGAGGTGAACAGAGCACTGGGCAGCAGCTCGAGAAGAAGTAGGGTCCGTCCAGGGACAGCATGTTGTTGGCTTAGGGATCAGTCCTGGGGAAAAGGGACACTGCCGAGGCAGGAGAGAAGGAAGAGTTGTTGGGAGTGGTGTGTCAGTTTGAATCTGGATGGACCCCAGAAAATCATGTCCTTTGAGCTAATCCATTTCTGTGGATATGAACCTATTGTAGGGGGGACATTTGATTAGGTTACTTCAGAAGGGCATGACCCAGGGTAGGTCTTAATCCTTTTACTGGAGTCCTTTATAAATGGGATGAATATGGAGAGACACAGAAGCACTCAGAAATTGAGAAAAGTCCTGGAAATCAATGGAACACAGGACAGAGAAATCCGCAGAAGCTGAGAGAGGAAGCCAAGGAAACCAGGAAGCTGAAAGCGATGAGGCCCAGAAGAGAAGGGAGATGCTGCCATGTGTCTTTCAGTTTGACAGAGGGGTCCAGGATCACTGGCAGCCAAGTCTTCAGGGACTGTTGCCTGATGCCTTTGTGTGGACATTCCATGGCCTCAGAGATGTAAGCTCATGACTTAATAAATCCCCTTCGTAAGAGCCCATCCATTTTTGGCATATTGCTTCCCAGTAGCTTCAGCAAACTAAAATGAGCAACAACTCCGAGCAGGCAGAGCCATGACGGCACAGCTGTGGAGGCTGTGGGCTTGTCTGCCCAGTGGGGTCGGCAGGTGGGGCAGGAGGGCCAGCCCAGAAGAGGCAGAAGGGTGGAAGAAAGAGCCCTCTGAGCAGAGTGGGAGCAAACAGTCCAGGTGGGAAAGGCAGGCAAGGGTGAGGAGGTCTCCCCAGCCCAGGCTGAGCCTCTGGGAGGGAGCTGAGGGTGCTGCAGGGGTGGGCAGGCAGCAGGCTGGACAGCCACAGGTGAGGACCAACTACCAGAAGCCTGTCCTCAGATCCCAGAACATCAGACTCTTACCACCCACTCTGGACCGTCAGCCATTCCTCTCTGTCAGGAGAGCTGCAAACCTCTAACATTCCTGGGTGCATTGAGGCCAGTGAAGAAGATTCTGGAGGGGGTGGAGAGGTATGGCTCAGAGCCTGACAGGATGTTCTGAAGCAGGAAGAGCAGTGGACCAAGTGTGTCTTGCTTCCACTGCCAACTCTGCCACAGGTTTCTGGTGTGGCCCCAGACCTGCCACTCCCCACTTTGGGCCTCTTTGGACGGCAGATTTGACATAAACCAATCCCACATTCTCCAGCACAGCTTTGGGTCACAGGGATCCCTGCCCTGGGGCCCTCTGCCTGCCTGCCACTAGAGTTAGGCTGCAGGTTCTGGGGGCGGTGCCACACGGGGCCTAGCTCGGTGGAAAGGGTGATTTTCAGAGAGGATGTGCTCCTCGGTCAGCTCTAAGGCCAGGGAGTATAGGATGAGATGGTATCAAAGTAACATGGCAGTGGGATTTTATCATTTGAAAATCAGACACTGCATTGGGAGAAGACCCACCCTCCAGCTTTACAACCTCCCCTCCTGGGACAGTTCCTGGGCAAAGTTACTTTTTTTTTTTTTGAGGTACAGGGGGCCAAGGATTGAAGCCGGGACCTCCTAAGTGGGAGGTGCTCAACCACTGAGCCACATCGGCTTCCCTGAGTTGGTTTTTCTGTTTGTTTTGCTTGTTGTTTTTGGTTTTTGCACCAAGAACCAAACCTGGGATCTCCCATGTAGCAGGCGGGAGCTCAATTGCTTGAGCCACAACCGCTCCCACAGTTACTTTTTGCTCCAGAATCGTTTGTACCGCTCCACATCAAAGTCGTCCTCGAGCTCTAGTTCCTTCTTTGTTTCTTGGAACTTAGCCTCACGTTTTCGCAACCGAGCCTTCCTCTCCTCAGGAGGCAGAGTGTCGATATCTATGGGCATCTAGAGGAAGAGGTAGAACGCTATATGGTACATTCCCACACTCACAAAAAGTGGGGGTGACACAAGGAAAAATGCCAGAACTGAAGTGGACATTAAATTTATAAACTGCTACTGACATGACATTTTCCCAACTCTTGGTCTTACTTTAGTTTTATCTGTTGTACTGTAGTTAGATTTTTACATCTTTTTTTTTTTGCTTTCTCTCCCTTCAAAGCTTTCTTCCTTAAAAAAAAATTCTTCTCTGCATGTTTCCCCAGGATTTGATTTTTTTTTCAAATACTAAATTCATAAGCCCCGCCTGATTTGTGTGTATGCTCTCTGAGTTCAAACTGGCATCTCAAAAAATAACCCTCGTCTACGATATCATCCTTTCCCCATTGATGTGCGATGTCTCCGTCACACTCTGTAGCTACATGCTTGCTCTGAGTGAACTGGCCCAAGAGCTCCTGGGGAGAGTGGTTTCTCTGGGGTCCTTCTCTCCATGGGCCTGCCAGGACCCAGCTCAGAGTAGACCTCAGCAGGCCAACCCAGGCCAGAGGAAGAGCCCTCTCGGCCCTTGCCAGTATGGCCACGCCTCCTCCTGCATCTGCCCTGGGCTCACCTGGCACTTGGTCCCAGGCAAAGCCTGCGGAATGAGCTCAGAGAATGACTGGCAACCGAGCCTTACCTCCAGCATCCTCCGTGGCTCCCTGTAGCGAATGTGGATGGTTGAGCCATCCTCCTTGACCAGGAGCACGGGATAGAGGCGTGCATAGGCCTGCCTATGCACCCGAGTGAGTACTGCTCTGTTACAGTCACCCCGCCAGGAGGATGTATGCAGGCAGCGGCCCAAGGGAGGCACCCTCCTCACAACACTCTGCCGCAGCAGGCTGCAGGGAAACATGAGCAACAAATCAGTGGACTGAAGTTGGGGTCAAAGGCACCAAACGTGGCCCTTAGTCAGTCAGTCAGTGGGAACCTGGAGGGCTCTAGACCTTGGGGTCACCTGATGCACAGCAGGTGTGATCATGGGAAATGGGTAGGGAAGAGCCAGGCATAGGTAGGGCTTTCCCCCAACTCTGGTTTTGTATTGCTGGAGGGATAAACTTCAAGTGCTGGCTGGAAGAGGCCTGCCCCGGCGATGCTAGACATGGGAACGGCCTGGCCACAGGCTATCTGAAGCAGGGACTGGTCCCTGAAAAGAGATGAGCAGACAAGGCCAGGCGATGGGGGGGGGTGGTCACAGTGGGTGGGTGGGGGCCTCCCTCTCGCTGCCTTATCCGCCCTGGCGCAGGAGGGGCACCACGGTTTCTGCTGCCTCGCCTCCTGTGGGGCACATGGTGACCCTAAGAGGCCTTGGTGATCCCCACTAGGAAGAGGTCACTGTGGGGTGGGTACACGAGGCTGCCCAGACAGCTGAGGACAGAAAACATGAGTTGGGAGCCAAGCAGGCTTCGGATAGGCCATCGTTTGGTGAAGCCTGGCTAACTAGCATGAATCCTTGGACACGTGGATGGTATGGGAAGTTGACTTTCAGGAGAAAAAGACCTCCTAGACACAGCCCCCAGTGTCATAGAAGAGGAAGCACATACTCTAGGAAAGAGGTGCCTTGTCTGAGCTCTGCCACTAACTGAGGGGGGACCCTGGGCCTCAGTATGAGAGGGGTCAGCTCAGCCTGAGACCTCCAGAGATCCCTCAGCTCTGAGATTCCAGGCTTTAATCTAAACGTGGATTTAGACCCCCTCCTAGGCCATTCCCATCTACCCATTTTCCCACAGCTTGAGGAACAATGTTGGAAATGCTGCCAGCTTTCCTTGGGATTGTCACATACTTCAGAAGTGGCCTCGCTGTCCTTTTTTCAGGCACCTCCTGGCATGTCAAGCATTATGGACTCTGGTCACCTTCAGTGTCTCCAGATTACATTCACGTCATTCCTTTCCCCAAATCGCTCTCAAAGCCCCCCTTCCCTCCATCTTCCAGCTATGTCTAGCCCAGACCATTTCAGCAAGCCTCCCACCAGGTCCCCCCCAATGCTGTGCCACTCCAACCAGGGCTCCACACTCAGAACATTATTTCCGAAAACCTGTCTGCCAGAATCACTGCTCACAGGAAACTCTTGACTGCCCACACGGCTCTCGGGGGTGGGGGGGCCTCTCAGGCATATCCTTGTCCCATCCTCTCCTGTGACAAGGCTATCAGCCCAAGTACCCTGTAAGTCCACAGACACAGAGTGCTGTCTCCCACCTCCCAGCCACGGCCCATGCTGCCCTCCACCAGGAACACCATCTTTCACTTCCCACCAAACCCCACGTTCCCCAGCTGATACCACCTTGGTCGGTATGTCCGTCTCGCCCACTAGACTAGAAGTCCTGGGCAAGAACTGCATCTTATTCACCATTAAATCTCGGAGCCCTAGCACAGGACTCAGTAATTTTGGTGAAAGGAACAAAAGTGCACGAGAAGTATGCTCTAGGAAGTGCAGAGAAAGCAAAACAGTGCATGAGCTTTAGAGCCACAAAAGCCAGCAGGTGGGCTAGGATCTGTGCCTGAGGGAAGCTGGGGAGCCCAGAGGAGAGTGGCTCCAGAGAATTGGTGGGTTGGGGACTTGGGGAGGCTTCCTGGAGCAAGGGCTGGAGCTGATCCTTGCAGACACACAGTGGACGCTTTCAACCACCAACAGTAGTTCCATCGAGAGCCTTTCCCAGGACAAGATCCCTCCAGGAAACACTGAAGTCTGGAGCCCCTTCTCTGTCTTCACACCTACCTATGGCTTTGGGTACTGCATGCCTGTCCTTAAATTCCACAGAAACAACGTGGACCCTATGCTCCAAGTTTTATTCTGCCATCACCATGATCACATCTGCATTTGTCATTTCAGGGAGGGCAGTGAGTAAAAGGAAAGGGCAGACAGGGCTTTAATTAAGGAAGGTGATGACGACCACCACCACCACCACCTATTTGGGCCTGGGTACTCACATGCCATTTCTATTTCTCCCTAGACACCCTGTCAACGTGTACAGTTGTAGGCATTTTCCAGCTAAGAACACAGTGGCTCAGGAAGGCTTCCCCAGGGCAGCAGAGCATAAATCTGGTAAGTGGGTATTTTACTTGGGTGAAGTCAAGACAGTAATCCCCAGAGGCATGAAAGTCCATGCTTACCCAGACAGGCTGCCCACCACTGCCATTCCTTAGAGCCCCTGTAGCACGCAGAGGCAGTCCAGCTCAGGCCTTGGGTGTGACCTGCCAAGGAAAGGAATATGAGAGCAAAAAAAGAAGGCTTTTCCATTTAATTGATCCTGGTTAGAACCCAACTAGTAAAGAAGCCACAGACCCAAATATACCTCTGATAGGCACGTTATCACCAGGTCATTTTCCATTATCTCCCCAAAACCCATTAGGGTTCTCAACCTTGACCTAGCATTAAAATCACCAGTGGAAGTTGTGTGTGTGTGTGTGTTTTCTTTTTAAACAAATGCCTAGCACCCACTCCCAAAGAGTCTAACTCAGAAGTCTGTAGCAGGGTCCAAGCAGATTCTGGTGGGTTAGAACATGGGAGCTAAGAAGTCAGGGAAGCTGCTCTGAGGAAGGAATGCAATGTAAAGCGTGATTAGCTCACACCTCGTTTTTTTGTTTGTTTTGTTTTGTTTTAGGAGGCACCAGGTATTGAACCTGGGACCTCATACTAGGGAAGCAGGCACTCAACCACTGAACTACACTCACTCCCCTCACATCTCGTTTTCTAAAATTATTTAATTTTCACACACAAAAAAAACATCTAGCAAGGTAAGGATTATCACGCCTATTTACAGAAGGCTCAAGGCTACTTTCATCATGCCCCTGATTCGCAGTGGAAGAGACTGTGCTGAGGCATACTCAGTGAAAAACCAGGAGTTTCAAATAACGAGTATTTGAAACCTCAAATATTCAGACTCCGGGAAACAGATTTCATAGCCGAGAAGGGCAGGCTTCCGTTGACATTCCCTATCTTTAATTAAGGAAGGATCTCTGGGAGAAGTCCGAACTTGGAAGCTAAAAAAGTTCCTGTTGCCTATAAAATGAAAATCGTTTGGTAAACGCTGATGCCCACCCCTCTCCCTCCCCCGCGCCCCCAAAAAAGCCAAGCCAGCAGGCAGCCAGACCCGGATCCAGCCTGGGGCCCGCGTGACGAGCAAGGGGCATCAGGGGCAGGCGGTGGGGGGATCTGCTGTCCGGCTCCACCCCTCTCGCTCGGAAGCCCTTCCCCCTCCGGCCTCAGTTTCCCCACCTGCAGGACGAAGTGGGCAGGGCAGAGGGTTGCACCTTCTCCCCACCAGCCCGGCGCCCCGGGAAGGGCCTAGAGGATTAACAGTCCGGACCTCTACTTGCCACCTGGGAAACCGGCCTAGAAGAGACAGGAACTGGGCCAAGCCACGCCAAGGGTCACAGCGGTGTCAGCACCCGAACCTCCAGAGGCGCCGCCCGCGACGTCATCCGTCGAGTCGCCTCGCTGACGTCTTTGCGGGGCGAGTCTGGGCAGGAGAGTGTGGGTGAGGCCTGCGCCTGCGGAGACGCCCCTGTGGAGCGGAGCAGGGCGGCGTGGGCGGGGCCGGCACGGCGTTTCGTCCCCCGGGCCGTGCCTGGCGCGGGCGGCGTGGGCGGGGCCGCCGCCGGTGGAGGCGTTCCTGAGGGGCGGGGCCGAGCGGCGTGGGCGGGGTCAGCAAGACGCCGACGTCCCTGCGGACGGGGGCGGAGCCTGGCGGTGGCGTGGGCGGAGTCAGCGCAGCGCTGGCTTCCCCCATGCTGCGGCGCCCGCTGGCCCGGCTGGCGGCGGCCGCCCTGGGCCGGGGCTTCTCGGGAGGTGAGTTGGGGGCAGCCCCTCTCCAGGGTGAGGGCGACGCGCGAGGGCGACCGGCGGGACGAGTCTGCAGGGTGCGCGGCGACTTGGAGGGCCGGGAACTCGGGTGCTGGGGGCGGGGGGTCTCGGCTGGGTCTCGGCTGGGTCTCGTGGCTTTAGAGCTCACCTGCAGGCAGGTGGCTCGTCTGGCCATCGGCTTGGCCTCCCCCGGGGCCGTGGTGGAAGGAAGCGGCCGTGAATCCTGGACGGTCGGAGCGGTTCACGTCCAATCCGTCTACACTTCCATGGGAGCCAGGTCGCTGCGGGTACCTGAGTCATTTCCAATACTCTGTGTCGAGCGCAGATTGTCCATAGTCACATTGCTATCAGTACCTCTTCAGAGTTCTCGGCATCAGAGAAACTTTTTTTTTTTCCCCCACATGAAATTCTGATCATTTCCCCAACCACTGGAGTCCTTGTCGTTGGTCAGTGGCTCAGAGCAGCGTGCTTGGGCCACTTCCAAAGTTTACGGGCAAGCCAAGGGAGGAAGACAGGACAGTGGAGGGGATTTTATCATTGGACAAATTTACTATATTTAAAGGACTGCCCTTTTTCTAAAGTTATGCATGCGTGTGTGTGAAAGCACTGCCCTTGGTAGTTCCACTTTTTTTTTTTTTCTTTACCTGGGAAGCAGGCACTCAACCACTGAACTACACCTGCTCCGGTAATTCTATTTGGCCAAATTAAAAACTGTCCCTCAGTGTCATTCCTGGTATGTGAAGTTCCAGACATCTGGTAAAATCCCTGCAACCTGAGGACTTCTTACCACCTGCCACTTGTAGATTCTGCAGAATGGGAAAGAGCAGGATGTAAAGGAGCCTGACAGCCCTCCCCAAAGTGGGCCACCCAGCAGAGATGGCAATACTGTGGGATCTGGGTTCCAAAGATTGTTCTGTAGCCACCTAAGGAATCTGGTATACCAGCAGTCCCCAGGTTCCTGACTGGCTTCTAGGGCATATGAAAATGTGAGCTCAGAGCAGCAGGGGAGAAACCCTCCTGGAGGTCCAGCTCTCCTTCCCAGATTGCACAGCCAAGGTGGTCCCAGGCAGGTGGAGCTGGCTGCTGCTGGCAGGGGGCTCCCTGCTCCAGGGTCTCCTGGGAGAGCTGGGGTTCCTCACCTGCCCTTATAGCCCGTGAACAGCCTGATGGTATGGGGTTCTGCCCAAGTGGCATGTGGTTTCCAGTCAAGTGACGGACCTTCCTGACTCACTGCAAAGGTACTGGGGCAGAGCTTCCCTCAGGATCAGAGACTCGAAGTCTAGGTTGCTGAAGCCTTACATCTCACCATTCCTAAACATCCTTTTAGGAAGTGACTGGAATGTGTGGGGAAATAGTGAAGGAATATACCTCTTTCATCCAGGTGGTATTTCGGGGAGGAGCTGATGAGGCGGGCAAATAGGGGAAATAGGAAGCTGAAGTTGGTCAGTTTGGGGTGGGCCGAAGGAGAGGAGGAGGGGAGTTTGTTCTGTTGGCAAAGACTCCTCCTTGTGCCTGTCCCAGCTGCTGAATGATCTCCAGTTCCCTGTGAGGGCCCCTAGACTGCGTGCCTGCAGTAATCTGGACTTTTCTGTCACTCTTAACCTCCTCTAACCAGGACTTGCTATGAGGGAAGTCAGGAGAACCTCCCCCTTCACCACCCCAGGAGGTATGGGGTTAGGGTGGGATCTGACACTTGTGTGGTTTCCTGTCTTAATGATTTATAAACTGAGTTTCCTGCCAGATAAGTCGCCTTCTCTGTCCTCCTCCTCCTAAGTAATTGCACGTGTACCTGCACTCACACCTGGTATGTGCTAAGTGTGTGCTGGCTAGAATTGCCCAGGCTTCACTTTCGATTCTGGGAATGTCATTTAGCTCAGCACCTCCATCTTTTCCTGGATGTATACTATCAGTAATTTCCTGGAGTAGCCCAAGTTGGAAGTTACAGAGGTAAAACAGAGTACGTTTCTCTTCAGTCACACCCCAGGGTCTTAGGTTTTCTCTCCTGCCGCCCACACAGTGTAACTCCCAGAGATGAGGTTAGAAAGATTCGAGGAAGAGCAGGAAAGAAGGACTGTCATGCCGTCATTGGAGCCAGAAGGAAGGTGACTCTAGCCCCCGAGGAGGGAGAGGGAGAGCGGTGAAGGTGTGGCCTTGGGAAGCACTGGGTGGTAAGCAGGTGACCTTGCAGTCTAGCTCTGGGACTGTGATGGACCCTGCGTTAGCTGGGCCATGGTTTCCCCTCTGAGTCCATAGCTGACGCCTGCATTTGCTAGGTCTCGGTTTCCCTTCTGGCTCCATGGCTGACACCTGCATTTGCTGGACCTCACCTTCCCTTTTGGGTCTATAACTGACACCTGCATTTGCTGGGCCTCAGTTTCCCCACTTGGTCCATCGCTGACCCCTGTGTTGCTGGGCCTGTTTCCCCTCTGCCTGATAGAACTGCCGTCCCTCCCTGGAGGCCTCAGGGCTCCTCCCACTCCATGTTGTTCTTTGGCCCTCGCTCTTTTCTCTTTCTTGCACCCTCTGCCCTGCAACCATGAAGCTGGAGCTGATGATCCCGTGCAAGAGTCAGTCCATACATCTCTTTCTTGATAGACACCCAAATGCAGTAGCGTAGCACCACAGAAGGTGCCAGTTCTAGGGAGATTTCTTGGCCTTCTGTCATGAGGCTGGCCTCTGATGGGTCTGGCTTCCTTTTAAGGCAAAGGAAGGTTCTTGCCTCACTCTGTATGAAAATGCCCTGGTTTCTTCAGATGCATCCCATTTAAAACAAGACTTCTAAAAGTAAAAAGCTTTCTCCAGGTCCTGTAAGGAGGAAAGGTCCCAACCAGACATGTCCTTGGAGCTTGTCCACCAAGGTCAGGGAGCCTTCCACGGCACCCACGGCCTCTCTGGGAGGGTGGTGAGTGTCAAACAGCTTTCCCCTTGCCAGCCTGATCCCCTTACCCAAATCCATGTGGATCCCTGCTTGCATTTTGCAAGAGGGAATGGACAGGTTCTTCTCTGTGTTAAGAGGACTAAGCCCCTTTGTTGGTTTCATGGGAGACCGAGTAGAATTAGGGGTATGGTGGTACTATTCTCTTCCCTCTCCCAGAGCTGAGTAACCAGTACCAGTGGGTGGAAGCCATAAGGGGTGGTTTCTCCCCTGTGAAGGTATGTGTTTCTCAAGAAAAGCGACCCAGTGGCTGCATAGGGAGCACAGTTGGGGGCTCCTTGTCTAGGGAACATTCCAACAGAGAGGATTCTGGAATGCACAGGTTGCACCAATCAATTCCCAAGATATCTCCCACATCTGAGCTTCTCTGGAAATTGCTTGCATCCTCATTCCTCCTTGTCGTTCTTTGGGGCCTTTCCATTTCTCGCCTAGCATCTGTGGCTTGGGATCATGGCATAGTCAAAGAAGAATGGACTCAGAATACCTTTGGCTAGAGGAATTCTATCTCCCCCATAGAAGACACCTCTAACCCCAGAAATTCCTGTTCCACCAGGCATGAGGGCTCCAAGGCCAGGCCTGGAAGTTTTCATCCAGCCTTGATGGTAGCTGGAGCTGAGAGTTCTCAGGCTGGGGAGTCTCTCGAGTGTTGATCATGTAGCTGTCGGAGGTGGCCTTTTATGATTGCTCTGTCAACTTGCCCACTGCCCAGAACTTCCTCTCCTGAGAAGCCAGGTCTGTGCCCAGATTCACAAGGGTCATTCCCAGCAGTAGCGGAGGCTGTGGACATGCCCCCCACCATCAGTACACTGACTCCAGGACTGGGAGCCTGAGTGTGCTTGCTTCTGGCCAGCCAGGTGGCCCCCCAGGGGGCCTGCCCCCTCCCTACCAACTCCACCTGCTCACAGTGCTTTTGTAGCTGTCTGGCATTCCCATATACTTGGTAAAAGGTGCCCTTGTGCTCGGGGTAGAGCCAACCTCAGCATGGCTCCTGCTCCCAGAGGGGAGGGAAACATCCACTTGCAGAACAGCCGAGAGAGGAGGCAGCGGCCCTCTGGAGTTTGCAGCCTGCTCCTGTGCCATCCTGTGCATGGCAAGAATCTCAGCCTAGAGGGGTGGACGCTCTTGGCAAGGCTTTTCATCAATCTGGCCCTGGCACCAGCAGGCAGCAGGGCCGAGCTGGTGCTCATCCCACTGCCCTGTGGCCCTCTCCCAACTCACAGCCAGCCATTTATACATCCAGGGAAAGACGAGCGGATGTGACCTGGGAAACTTGGGAAGGCGTCACAGCATGGGGGTCAGGGGACAAGCAGAGCGGGCATGATGGCTGAGCATCTGCTGTGTGTGGGGAGGGCACCATGTGAGCACATGCATATATCAGCTCTGTGTGCCCACTTACAGCCCTGGGCAGAAGGCATGGACTGAGGCAGGGAGAGGGCCGTGTACCCTGCCAGCTCGCAGTCACCTGCAGGCAAGTGGCAGGGCCGTGGGGGTCCAGCGGCACAGGGCAGGGCTTTCCAGGCCTTTCTGGGCTGCCCGTCCCAGCCATGGAACAGAGGGCCAGTGTAGACCAGCATTGAAACATGCTATAGTGTCATTTTTGGGAACTTGGGTTTGTTTTAGCTGTGCATGGGAAGAAAAATGTCTTTATTAACATGTGGGTTTGTGGCCAGAAAATAGCTTGGATCTCAGTTATGAAGAGCTTGAAAACCAGGAGGTTTTGTGCTGGCCTGGAGAGGCCAGAGCAGGGAACTGTCCTTCCGGAAAGGCCCTTTCAGAAGGATCAACCGGCAGATGAGCCCGGATACTACAAGCAGGTCCAGAGAAAGCTGATGGGTCCGGCCAGCAGATTTAACCTTGGAGGTCAGAGGACAGGGAGGCTGGGCGTGCTGGTGGGAGGGGCCTGTGGGCTGGGGGATGCGAGGGAGAAGCTGGGCAAGTGGATGGGCCATAGAGGACTCGCTGGGGCCTTCATTGTTACGTTCATGAGGTGCTTCTTCACGGGGCAGGGTGAGATGGCTCTTATTTCTCAGGCATGCAGGGATTTGAATGACACATTTGGGCCTCCTCCTCTCTTCCTACTTCCTTCCTGTCCCTTGGGAAGGCCACAGCGGTAGGGAAGCACCCAGCAGGCAGGGTCCTTCCTGTGTACTTTCCCCATGGACTCACGGACTCGGGGACAGACAGGATTTCTCGACCTCCATGCCTCTTGGAAGGGGACATCCCCAAGTTAGTGGGGACTCTCAAGTCCATCACAGATTTGGGGTGAACCCCGACCTTGTGGGTTGCCAGGGAGGCTTCAGGTTTTCTGGCACACTCTGTGCTGGGGGCCTGGGTGGGGTAACGTGGGCAGCCCCGCTTTGGGGGAACCCACAGCCTGTGCTGGGTGCCAGGAAGACAAGACAGCTCTGCACTTGCCTGGGGGATGAGCACTGCACAGTGAACACAGGAAGAGGGCGAGTGCAGGGACAGCCAGGCCACCTGCCATCATCCCCCTTGCCCAGGGGAGGAGGTCTCAGGGAGAATCAGGGTCTGAGTGTGTGCCCCTCTCCCACCATGGTGGGAAGTGGTGAGCATCTGGGCCAGCAGGAGATGGGGACAGCTGTACAAGCAGGGATGTTTGTCAGGAGAGTGACTTGGGCATCTTCTTAGGAGGGGGCTTTGGGACAGCCAGTGGAGGCCGGACAGTTGGATGGGAGACTAGGTGAGCTGTCCCCCAGGCACGGGGCCTGTCTCTTCTCAGGGCCCTATATTGGAATGGCCTCAGGGCTCTGAAACCTCTTTCCCACCTTCCTGGGTGTTTCCCACCCCACTGTCCCCGCTCCACTCCAACCCCTGCTGGCGCTCCCTACCCCTCCCCTACCTGCACCACACCAGGGAGTAAGCCCACAGGATTTGTCATGGAAAAACAAAGTGCCAAGGGGTCTTCTGGCTCTGGCTCACCATTACCTCCCTCAAGACAGTTTTTGGGGATCGGGTCACCTTCCTTGCTCTGGGCTATCTGTAGTGACATCCTGCAAAGATTTGTCAAAGGAAACAGACCTCACCATACAGCCAAGCATGGTGGCACCTGTGTGGGAGAGGACATCAGACTAGACCTGGGGCCTTTGAGGGGAAGGAAAGGGGCCTGCTCTGCAATGGCAGTGGCCTTGGAACCATGTGTGCATGCATGTGTACATGTAAGTTTGTGCACACATGTGTGTACATGTGTGCGTGTACTAGTCAGAGTGATTCCTCAGCTAGGTTGGGGTGCCCAGGCCGTAGTGCACACCAGCACCCTCTGGAGACCTGGTTCAGCATTGCACACACCCAGGCCTCAGGCGCTGCTGTGGGAAACCCAAGCCGCAGGCCCTGCTGTGGGAAACCCACCATGCTTTGGGAAGCACTGCTTCAGACTGGCTCTCTGCTTTACAGAGATAAGACCGGCCAAGAACCCAGAGACCCAAGATTGAGGCTGACTGCTTCAACTTACTGCCAGTGGACCGCAGCCACATCACCAAAGCCTTTGGGACCTTTATCTTCTTTGTAAGACAGTTCCCTGCCTTAAGGGCGGCTGTCTTCCTCAGTGACTAGACCATATTCACACAAGTCCACTTTTCTCCTTGGCTACAGGTGAAGGGCTTCCGGGCGCACTCACCATTGCATCTTTATTGAGCACCACCGTGTGCCAGTACTGGGGACCCAGCACTCAGCAAGGCAGACTCAGCCCTATTCTCCTTGAGAATATTGTGGGGGGTGGTAAGGAAAATAGCATAGTGATGAGTTGTGCAGGGAATTAGTACTGGTCATGATAGCCAGCATTTCTGCTTGATATTTGATGGGTGTGACTTTGGTGAACTGAGGGCTAAATGAGAAGGAATCAGCCTTGAAAAGATCCGGGGAAGGGCAATCAAGGCAGAAGGACAAACTAGTGCAAAATCCCCCGGGCGGGGGCCCAGCTTGGTGTGGAACTGGAGTGGAACAGACAGCATGAAGCCCGAGGATGGACCTATGCCCGACAAGGCACCACTTTGTAAGTGCGTGCAGAGTTTGGGTTGCATTCCAGATACACTGGGACACCAGTGAAGTGTTTTCTGACTTGGGCTTTAAGAAGATGGTCACCTGGCTGCGTGTAGAGAACAGGTGGCAGGGCGCACATGGAAGCCAAGAGGCTGTTCCCATGGTCCCTGCAGGAGGCGATGGTGGCCTGGGTGATGTAGACATGAGTGGGCCAGTTCAGGGTGTGGTTGAGGGGCCCCATTGACAGGACTTGATGATGGAGTGGTTGTGACAACTGAGGAAAAGCTTGAGCTGAGCATGTGGATCAGTGGTATATTAGTTTGCCAGAGGCTGCCAGTGCAATGTACAAGAAACGTTTTGGCTTTTATGAAGGGAGTTTATTTGGGGTAAAAGCTTATGTTCTGAGGCTGTGAAAATGCCCAAATCAAGGCACCATCAGAGATGCTTTCTCACCAAAGCTTGGCTGCTGGTGATCCTGGACTCCTAGCATGTTGCAAGGCAAGATGGCAGGTCTCTTTCTGCCTTCTCCTCCAGACCCACCTTCTCTTTCAGCTTTGAGCTGCTCGGTGGGCCTCGTCTTTTGGGGGACTCATTGCTTCATCTTCTTCACTGATTCTAACCTCTGGCCTCTCTTAGCCTCTCAGAATTTCTGTCTTTCTGCAGCTGTAGGCAAACCTCTCTCTCACATGGCAGGGTCAAAATGGCAGCTATCTTTCTCTGTGTTTCCACTTTCAGTTCTCTATTTAAGACCCCAGCAAGAGGACAGAGACCCAACCTGGGTCACAACTCACTGACATAGTCCAATCAAAACACTTAAAGCAATCTGATCAAAAGTGATCTACTTAAAAGTTCCCTTAACTGAATGTAATCAAAAAGGCCCCATCTACACTGCGTTTATAGGAACAGGAATGGGTTAACTTCAGAACACAATTTTCTGGGGTCCACAAAAGACAAACCAGGACAGATGGTGATGCCATTAGCTAAAACGGGGGACTTCCTTGGGGGCAGTGGAAGGAACAGGGGCCTCAGAAGGACTTTCCCACACAGAGCTGTCTGGTGGGCACCTATGTGGGGTCTGAGGTTTGGGGGAATAGGCTTTGGGAGATGAGCCATGCAAGAAGGGACATAAGGCTGTGCCTGGGTCTTCACACATGAGGGGCATGGGCTAGGGTGGAGGCCAGATAAAGAGAGTTTTCAAGAGGGAGCAGTTGTCACTTGTATTGAGCAGAGCCAAGAAGTCAAGTGAGACAGGACTAGAGAATGGCTGCCAGGCTCAGGTCGACTAGTGCAGGTAACTAGATTCTTCCAGCTTCCCAGGGAGAAAGGAGGCAGAATAGCAGCTAGTGTGGAGCCCCTGCCAGTCCCTCTCCCAGGCGAGAGGAGCTGCGGTTTGTTTTCTGTGCGAGATGGTGAGACCTGGTGTCTGAGGCCTGTTCGGCAGCCCTCGGCATTCCTGGGCCTATAACCCCCCACCCCAGCAGTTCCTTCCTCAGTGCAGTCTCAGGCCCGTGGTTCTCCCTCCTTTCCCTTTTCATCTCAGCCCACTCCCCGCCCCCTTACCCTCTGCACCGGGCTGGGCACCATCAGTTCAAGGCTTTTTCCAATGCCCAGATCCACCTTAAGGGACCTCCATATCCCACCACTAGAGCGGGAAAAGACTGTCCCACGTGCTTCAAAGGCCCCTTCCGGAAGGGAGCTCCTGGAGAGTTTCAAGCAATGGCTGCTTTTCAGATCAATGATGTCTTAACATTTATTGGACACTTTCTCTGTTCTGGACGGAGAGCAGAGGCACAGAGGAAATGAGGGCCTGCTCACATCCCCTGCATGCTGTGGGCTCCCAGCCTCAGCTGAGTTGGCCTGGTCATGCCATCTGTGCCAGCACCCTCTAAACTGCCTCACAGTATGGTTTGTTTCCTTTCGCCTTTACGTTTGATAGTAACGATTTTAGTTGGTTTTGGTATACAAGTGTTTTCATTTGCCGAAGGGCTGCTGATGCAAAATACCAGAAATGGGATTTGTTTGGGGTAAAAGCTTATAGTTCCAAGGCTGTGAAAAGTCCAACTCAAGGCACCATAAGAGGTGCTTTCTCACCAAAGTCAGTTGCCACGTGGGGAAGCAAGATGGCTGCCCATCTTTGCCAAGGTCTCCGCCTTTCTGCAACTGTAGGCAAACCTGGCATAGGACTTGTCTCTTCTTGAGCTGCCCCATGGGCCCAGCCTCTTGGGGGCTTCATGCTTAAGCAGTCCTCTAGTCCTCTCTCACATGGCTGGATCAAACATGGCAACTCCCTTTTTCCTGTGTCTATGTGAGTCTCTGTCTGTGTCTCCATTTTTATCATACCCCAGCAAGAGGGCAGAGACTCAATCAATATGAATCACGCCCCACTGACGTAGTCCAATCAAAAACCCCAAAGGGATCTTATCGAGTAATCTAATCAAAGGACCCTCAACCAAATTTAATGCAGTCAAAAGGTTTCACACCACAGGAATAGATTAGTTTACAAACAGTCTTTCTCTCTTTGGGATTCATAAAATAATTTCAAACTGCCACAACAAGTATAAGCAAGAAAGACAAATGAGGGAAGCGCCAAGAGTACCAAGCCTTTTGTGACCATGGATATCCTTATATGTATAGTGTGATGGTTTGGAGCTATATGGACCCCAGAAAATTGTGTTCTTAAAGCTAATCCAGTCCTGTGGGTGTAGATCTATTGTGGATAGGACTTTTTGATTAGGTCACTTCTGTTAAGCGCCTTTTGATGAGGTTACTGCAGTAGGATGTGGCCCAGGATGAGTCTTAATCCTCTTACTGGAGTCCTTTATACAAAAATGAAAATTAGGTGGAGACAGAAAGCCACAGAAGCCAGAAGCTAACCCAACAAAACCCAGAAGAGAAGGGAGAGACCAGCAGATGCCGCCATGTGCCTTGCCATGTGACAGAGGAGTCCAGGATTGCCAGCAGCCGGTCTTCAGGGAGAAAGCATTACTTTGATAATGCCTTCCCTGATTTGGACATTTTCATGGCCTCAGAACTCTAAGCTTGTGAGATATTAAATCCCCATTGTAAAAGCCAACCCATTTCTGGTATATTGCATTTCAGCAGCCTAGAGGACTGAAACGTATAGCAATTTAAGGAATTACGCAGATGCTCTTGTGTTGGTTTCCTAAGGTTGCTGTAAGAAATGACCATAGACTTGGTGACTTAAAACAACAGAAATGTGATGCTTCACGGTTCTGGACGCCAGACATCTGCAGGGCCATGCTCCCCCTAAAGCCCATAGGAGGACTTCTTTGCCTCTGCAGTTTCCTGCAGTTGCTAGCCACCCTTGATCTTCCTTGGCTTGTAGATGCATCTATATGGTTCTGTACCTTGATGACATAGGGCCAAGACAAACGGACAACTGTGGGTGGG
>JAQZBX010016396.1:0-36525 GCA_029593785.1 Cabassous unicinctus | reverse complement strand
ATACATGATGGGACCTGTTGTGAAGAGGCTCATGGTCCGGGGGGAGAGACAGACATGTGACTTGATGAACAGGGTGTGGAAATGGAATAATAAATACGTTATACCAGGAACACTAACTAAGTAAGGAGAGACTAACTGCCTGAGGACGTGAGAAAGTGGTTTCTGAACTGTATTTCACAGGATGAGTAGGTACAGAGAGGAAGAGAAAGGGAGAGTAAGGAAAGAACCGTCTGGATGTTCTAAACATTTCTTCAGTTTGCACCAAGAATAAATTCCTAACTTCTTACCACAGAAAGCTGAAATTGTAGAATTACATTTATGTATATCTGCTTTCATTTCCATTGTTTAGCCAATGTTAGGATATCTCTGCTATAAATTATTAAAGATGTGTTGCAGATAAAAGCACAAAGCACACAGCTGACTTGAAAGTGAGATGAAATTAAGGACCCAAAGACCCTTCCCTCCATTTTAGCTTTATTTCCCATTTTCCCCAATGTAATCTGTGATGAAACTAATTTTAACTAATCAAAAATAAACCACTTAAATTTTGTTGAATGCTTTTGTATAGGGGCCATTGGCTCTTTAAGGAAATAATTTGATTATATAATTATGGTCACCCAATATAATTTTAAATTACTGATTATAAAAAAAGGCTGTTGGGGGGCGGTAAGTATGTATATTAATCTAGTTGCACCTGGCTCCTAGAAAAATTCAGAATTTCTATAAAGGGAAAAAGAAAACTAAAGAACTTAAAGGAAATGTTTTCATTCTGACTGAAGGAAAGAATCATAAAGTTATTTCCCTACAATTTTACTCTGTGCAACTAAGTTGAGAAGTCAAATGAGAGGTCCATGTACAATTCTCTGATAGGCCACATGTAAAAGAAGATTCTAAAAGAAGACATGAAAATACATTAATGATAACCATCCTATTTCCCTGCTTGGCATGGCATACCTCCAACCTGGTGTTTTAAGCACCCCTCAAAAGCTGGCTCCATAAATGTAAGACAGGGATTGATAACAGATATAAGAGTTACTATTTACATTAAATTTTCCTTCTCTCATGTTTGATTTTCCCTATTAACCTAAAATTTCATAAAACTATTATCAAAACCTATCTGATTTAAGAACTCAACCCAAATTTATATCCATTTTAGATTCAAAAATAAAAGGAATTCCTAAACAGCAATAGTTCTCTAAATTAATGTTTCAAAAACTATTTCAAAAATTAAAATTTCAAAAATATTTTCCTTGCTTTGGTCAAAATATTTTCCACAAATTCGAAATAAAATTTACATCAAATTTTAAATGAATTTACTCCTGAATTTTAATATTCATAGCTATTCAAAGCTACAGCTTTAAAAAATAAAATATTTTCCAAAACATGTTTTCCCAAATGTGAAATCAATTAAGTTAGTTCCAACCAGCATTTAAAAAATAAAATATAATCACACAAAATAGAAAAAAACAGAAGTGAGTAGAAAATAATAGAAAGTGTTGCAAGTAGCAATGAAAATACTGATTCATGAAGTTTTATTTCTGTTTTGCTTGTGGGTGTGAGCATATGTGTGTACATTTGTGTATACAAGATCATGAGGTAAACTGGATCATGGCCAAAAAATCTGGAAAAATACTGTTCTAAAACATGCTGAATCTTAAGTTTATTTAATTATTAAGAAAAAGTATTGAAAATTGAAGGAAAAGTGGTCATTCATTTCTACATCTCAGAGACAGTGTGCAGTGTCCCACAGGATAAAGGAAGCTGCTTCTAAAGAAACTGCTTGTAATAGGTTGAAACTAAATATCAACCAGCTAACCATCTGGCAGCTGGAAGCACAATTAGCAAATTTATGCATTATCTTTGGCTTCCATTCAGCCAAGGGACCTGCATCGTCGAGACGTAGTTTAAACAGGCATCATATTAGGCACAGGGGGAAAAGTGGTAAACAGTAACAGATATGATCCCTGCTGTCATGGAGCTTATAGTCTAGCAAATATTAATCAAATAAACACACAAATAAGGTATAATAACAGCTGTCTTAAGTGCTATGAAGTGTGATACAAAAGATAATGAGGAAGCCCCACTGGTTAAGGAAATATTTAACTGATAATATAATATAATAATATAGTACTTTAATATAATACCTTATAATAATATGATATAATAGTATTTTACTGATATTAAGAATATTTAAATGATATTGACATTACTGAGGAAATATTTAAAGTAAGATCTTAAAGATGAGAAGTGGTTAACTAAGTAAAGAAGTGTGGTGCTAGCGCTGGGGATGAGAGTGTGGTGCGAGCGCTGGGGATGAGAAGAACCTTCCAAGCCGTGATGGCCCTGGGCCAGGAGGGAGCAGGGAACACTCCAGGACTTGAATGAATGACAATGTGGCTGTAACAGAGACCACAAGGAGAAGCATATTGTGACATGAGGCTGGAGGGGTTAGCAGGAGCTAGACCCAGCAGGGCCTTGTGATCTGTGAAAGATTCTGATTTATAGAAGGGTACAGTACCTAAGTAAATTTCTATTTTGAAAAGATCACTCTGGGTACAATGTGGATAATGGATAAGTGGGCAACAAGACTAGATGTGGGAAGACCATTCTGGAGACTATGTAATCCATAATAGCAGTCCCTATTATGGTCCACTTGGAAGATTCCCCTGGCTTAACCTACAATGTCTACCCAAGTACACTGTGATGAAGAGAAGCAGACAGATTTGACAGCTATTAGGGGATAAAATTAACAGGTGATTGAGTAGACTTGAAAACGTAAGTAAAAGAAGAGCTCCTAGCTTAGAGACCTGGAGGGGCAGTGATGACTTGGAAGAGGGTTTTGAATTGAGTGATGGGGGGCGGGGGGGAGGCAGATGTTTGAATAGGCAGGTCTGGTGCTCAGCAGAGAAGTCTGGAATGGAGACACTAATTTTGGAATCAAAAGCATATTGCAGGGAAGCGGATGTGGCTCAGGCGACTGGGCTCCCGCCTACCACATGGGAGGTGGCTGGTTCAGATCCTGGTGCCTCCTAAAGAAGATAGTGAGCTGACATGATGGGCAGGTGCAGTGAGTTGATGCAACAAGTGACGCGGGGAGGAAAAACCTAATGAGAGACATAACAAAGCAGGGAGCAGAGGTGGCTCAAGCAATCAGCCACCTCCCTCCACATCAGAGGTCCCGGGTTTGGCTCCTGGTGCCTCCTAAAGAAACAAGTAAGATGAACAGACACAGGAAGTGAAAAACAAGGGGATGGGGAGAAATAAATAAAAATAAAATAAATCTTAAAAAAAAAAAAAGCGTATTGCAGAAAATCAATGATAGAGGGGGCAGAGATGAGATTACTTGGGAAAAGAATATAAAGTGAGAAGACAGGAGGATAGTGAAAAGGGGGAGGAAGAAAGTGGAGGAGAAGGAGGGAGGGAAAAGCACTGGGATTGAGCCTTGAGAGGAACTATAAGAGTGAATAAATGAGTAGAACAGACAGGAAGGAACCCCAGAAAGTTTGGAGGAAATCATGTGCAAAAGCCAAAGATGAGAAACTTTCAAGGAAGGAGTGGACTTCAGGTGGAATGCTGCTCAGAGATCATGAAAGATGAGGACTTAAAAGTAGTCTTTGGATCTTACGACATAGAGGACATTGAAGATCCTGATGACCAGGAAAAAAATTTTATTTATTAAAGCACTCAGTGAGTTTCCCTAATATAATGTCAAGAGTTTCAAAACTCAGGATTATGAATGAAAATCACATAGTATTAATTATAATGGCCTATTATTGAGATCCAATAAAAGGATAAAAAGTCTCCTTTTATAACAAAAAATATAAACAATGCCAGAATTTGTTCATCAGTTTCCATGATTGATCACATTATCCTATCCTTAGCTATGTTAAAATAAAAACAAAAAACAAAATATGAATATGTTACTAGAATGAAAATTCAAAGATAAAACACAGGACTGTACAATACAGCGAACTCTATTGTCAATGATCGATTAAAGTTAATAGTTACAATTATAAAAATGTTCTTTCATGAACTGTAACAAATGTACCACACTAGTGCAAGGTATTAATAATTGGGTGGTATGTTAGAAAAAAATACACCCTAATGTTAACTATGCACTATAGCTAATACTACAATTATAATATTCCTTCATCGATTATAACAAAAGTACCACACTAATGCAAAGTATTAATTAACGGGACGGGGGGAGATAAGGGGATGCTGTCTTTTCTACATGACTTCTCTGTAAACCTACAATTTCTTTAGTTAAAAAAAAAATTTAAAGAATAATTTTATAAAAGGATTTGCCCTTTTCTGCACTTGGACTCTCAGGTACTCACAAAATCATACTTTCTAACATTCCAGGTTATCTGTACACACTGAACTTGAAATTGTAAAAAGAAAAAACCCAAAGCATAGGTATTCAAATTCACACTAAATATAGGAATTGGGCAGATGACCTGTAGAGATTATTCTTATGTACCCATTCTTTTAAGCTCAAAGACTCAAAGAGTTTGAGGAATTAATAGGCCTGTTTGATTAAAATCACAATTCCAGGAGAAATTCAGTCATCTTTAAGTTACTGTGGTCACCTTTGAAGTGCAAACCACAGAAAGGGCAGCACAGCATCAGAGGGCATCGACTGAGCTGTTGTAGATGAGCACCATGAAGATACACTGTCCTGTGAGTTTTGAAGATGAATACGTAAGTTAGCATTATTTTAAACTTTTTAGTTACTCTGGAAATTACATTCTCTTTTATGAAATTCCTGTATCAGAACTGAGAGCCACCATTGCTAATGTTTGTCCATTCTAGAGAGAGTTGAGATGTGCTCTGTATGACTCTATCATATAATTATCCAGAATAGTGCACTCAGCTGTCTTCATATTAACCCAATAAAAATGGATAAATAATTGGCTCATTACTGCCTTTTTGTATGAATAGAGTTAATGAAACTAAGTTTGCAGAGAGTTTTACATTGTTGCTAAAATAATCCATAGGTTTTATTCATTCATTCAACAAATACTGAGTGTCCATTATGTACCAGCTACTGTACTAGGCAGGGTGCTGTACTATGCTTTACAATTATTAATAACAGACTATACAATTATTAATAAAAATCATATATTCATTTAAAAAAACAAAATATGAATGGCATATAAACATTTACTTTTCCATTGTAATACAAAGCATAATGTTTCAAATTTCTATGCATCAATTTATTCAACACGTCTCTTGACCACAATTCAATCTGATTTGACATCTCATTAAAAACATTCTCTATTTGCTGCTGGATGAATGATCTCATAAATTGCATCCATGATCCAGACCCTAGAATTCTGAAAGGAACATGATTCTGACGAGTAAACGTATGCCATTTTTAGTTTATTTTTATCGTGCACACTTGCAAAGTTATTTAAGTTTATGATTACAGTTACATGAGGACTTTTATAAATATTCTATATAGTTTGACTATGCCACACACAGAAATTCAAATTCCAAAGTTGGCTGAGCATAGCATAGCTGCAAACCAAATCAGAAGGGGAAATGTTATACTAGAGTGTATTTTCAAAGCACAGAAGTTGTATCATATCTCTAAAGAAATCATTCAGCCAGCAGCAAATGGGGACTGTCTTCTAATCTAAAAAATATATATCTAAAATAATCAAGTATTCTGTGATTCATTTTGGCAATATTTGTTGAGTGCCTCCCATTTGTTTGGCATAAGCAAATATGTGAATGAGAGAGCCATACTCCACGTGAGAGGAAAACTAAGATTATGACAAATCTATGAAAGAAAAGGACTAGAAGGCATGTGGGTTGTAACAGAACGATCTAACTTAATCTGGGAAGGCTGGAAGATGATGGTGGTGAGCAGCCGTCATTCATTCAGTACTTACTCATGTGCCAGGCCCTGAGGTAGCGCTCCATAAGAATCAATTCATTTGATCCTCACAGCAACTCTCTGAATTGAGTAATAACATCATTAGCTCCATTTTAAAACAAGAAAACTAAAGCTGAGAGAGAGAGAGAAAGAGAGAGAGAGAGAGAGAAAAGGAGAGAGAGAGAAGGAGAGAGAGAGAGAGTGTGTGTGTGTTAGCAAAAGTCACAGTGCTCACACTGGTTATCCTGAGACAACAATAAACGATAGCTTTTTCTCTGCCAAATAATGGAAGCAGCAGGTTTTTAGATGCTATCACCAAAGTATGGTTATGATTTTGTCAATACTTCTTTGCTCACAGGTATCAGTGGTTTCTTTTGAGGACTCTCTCTCCCCAAGGATGTCAAATCAGGGAGACAGTACTAAAAAAGATTAGAAAAAAATAAAGAGAGATAGGGAGGCAAAAAAGTAGACAAAATTGAATAACACTTACTGGGTAGTTCTGTATCAGTGAATAAGGGACAGTCGAGAGAGAGAGAGAGAGAAACATCTATAACTTAGATAATGAAGATCTGGCCTTTCTCTATCCTCAAAATAAAACTTCACACTTAATATCTAGTCCCTTACACAGCAGACCATAATACCTCTTCCTGACCTCCAAATTTGTTTAAAAAAAATAATAACCGTCTTGTTTGCAGCTTGTCACAACACTTCTCTCTTAGAGCTCCCCACTGATTCCCCTGCACAAAGTTCACCATTTCTCTTACTGGTTCTCAAGGCCTTCTTTACTCATGGGCTTTTGCCTTTATCACCTCTCTTACTTTATTTGCCACTATCTGTGCATCCGCTGGTCCATCTAAATCCCCTCTGGAAATCCCCTAAAGTCCCTTCTCCTAATTCTTCATGACATCTCTACTGGGTTCCTTCTGCCAGGAACAATGTTGTTAGCTCTTAACTGCCACACTCTCTCACCAATAAAAAATGGTTGCAAAGTTCAGCACTATCTGAGTGAAAAAAAAAAAAATCATTCTAACTTAATGCTACGGGGTTGTGAGTTTAAAAACTCCTTAAGCCACACAGCCTTTTTGTCGGTGAAATCTCTCCCACAATCTCAGTCCCTTAAGGTAGACCCTTAGGGGAAGGGTGGATATCTGGGGGGGCCACAGGGCTGGGGCCCCATTCCTGCTTCAATCAAGGGGCTCATGGATGGCTTGGCTTGGGGATGTGAAGACAGCAATGAGTACCAAGAGCATGGCCTAATTATGAGATCTGTACATAATCAAATCCAGCATGCAGGACCCCTGAAGTCCTTGAGGAACTATGTGAAACCCACTAACATAAGGCAAGAATGCCTACCATTCACTGAGAAAACAACTGTTTATTAAGAGTCTACTGTATAAAGGCACTGATTTTAGCCCTTGGGCTAAATTAGTGAAACAAAGATCCCTGCCCTCAAGGAGTTACAATCTAGAAGGGGAAGACAGACATTAAAAACTGCACATAATGGGTGTGTAAATTATGTAACTTATTAAAGGGTGGTAAGTGCTACGGAGGACAAAAAGAGAAAAGGAGATTCCAAGTTCCAGGCAGTGGGGCAAGAGGGAGATGCATGTTATAATTGTAAGTCGGGTAGTCATTGATAAAGTGCCATTCCAGCAAAACCCTGAAGGAGGTGACAGAGTTGGTCACCTTTTACTGAGCCACTTATAATGTGCCACGTAAACTAGCAAACTGGATTGCATTACATACACACATTATACATAAAACTATAGAGGTTGGTATTTCCGTTTTACAGATAAGGATAAGATATAGGTGAAGCTATGGAGTAGGAGAATATTTTACAGAGGTAGTATCACCTGTAGGGTTTGTTAAATGCAGCTTGCTGAGCCCCACCCCCAAAGTTTTTTATTATGGTAGGTTGGGGTATGGACTGGGGATTTGCATTTCTAACAAGTTCCTAAACTGCGGATGCCTGAAGTATACCTTAAGAATCACTGATTTAAAGGAATGAGGTCATCTCTGTAAGATCTTCCTGTTTCTAAATCCTCATATTCTGGTCTAAACTATATATTTCCTATTTCCAATAATAATGTCTTCATACAAAATTTTCCCATTTATCTTACAACTAAACCTTAAAAACAAAATATTTGTTATAGTAGATATTATGTATTTACAAATAAATATGTATTTTTAACAACAACAACAACAAAAAGGATCCACTAGTTATAAAATGAAAGCTCTATGAAGGCAGGCTGCTATCTAATTTCTCATTGCAGTAATCTTAGCACAGAAAAGAGTACCTGGCATCTGCTGGTCCATTTAAATCACCTAAATTAAGCACTCAATAAATAGCTTTTGAATGAATTAAATGCTATTATATATTCATGAGATATATAATATATACAATATAATTATAAATAATATATATTCTACATTTTAAAAATAATTTAGATTTACAGAAGAGTTGTGAAGAGAATTTTAAAGAGCTCTCACATAAACTTCAGGCATCTTCTCCCAATGTTAACATCTTAATAACATTTATCAAAACTAAGAAATTAACATTGGCACAATTCTATTTAACACTTCAGGCTTTATTCTGATTTCACCAGATTTTCCACCAATGTTCAGTCTAGGATACCATGCTGCATTTAATTGTCATGCCTCCTTAGTGTCCTTAGGTCTGTGACAGTTTCTTGACACTTCTGAAGAGTACTGGTCAGGTATTTTGTTGAACATCTCTCAAATTTGTTGTTTTGTTTTTCTTTTCTTGTTTTTTTTTCATGAATAAACTGGGGTTATGGATTACTCAGTGGCATTACAAGATGGTCCAGGTATTTCCTCTATCCCAGTCTTAGAATCAGCCATTTCTCCAAGGAGCCCTGGTTCTTTCATTGGAGAATCGTATTAGAAACCGAAGATCTGGGCTCTAGGTGTATCCTACTTTTTTTTTAATAGCCAAAACACTTTTTTAAAAAAATAATATATTTTTTAATTTTTTAAAAGATACTTAGAGTACATAAATGTTACACAAAAATATAAGGATTCCCATATGCCCCACTCCCCACACCTTCCACACCATCTCACATAAACATTGTTCATTAGTGTGGCACATTCATTGCATCCTGGGGCTTTGCCACTGAGCATGGACCATAGTTCACATTGTAGTCTACACTCTCTCCCACACAGTTCTGTATGTTATGTGACGATATAAAATAGCCTATATCTGTCATTGCAATGTCATTCAGGATGATTCCCGAGTCCCAAAAAAGCCCCTGTATTACAATTGTTTTTCCCTCTCCCTGCTCCCAGAGCCTCCAGTGGTCACTGCCTCCACATCAAAGTTGTAATTTCTTCCAATGTTAGAATCACAATATGTCTATAGCAGAATACCAGTAAGTCCACCCTAGTCCATAGTTCATTCCCCAATCCTGAGGATTCTGGGATGGTGATGCCCACTCCACCTCTAATTGAGAGGAGGCTTCGATCCCATACAGCCGATGGATGGGACTCTCTTGCTTGCAGTTGTTGGCTCTCTTGTTTCCTTGGTATAGTAGTTGTCAATCCTCACCTCCTTGTTAGTTGTAAAAGGTGGGTCCAATGAACTGGAGAGTACGTGGTGCAACTCCACTGATGTTCCGGGCCCAGCTGGCACATGGACAGCCCAAAGTCTCCAGTCTCTTGGACATACACCTACAAACTCCAGCACCAAGTTAGGTTTTAATACAAGGGACAGGTGAGCCATGTATAGGGAAGCCATAACTGAGTCCAACTCTGTCACTCTCAGGAGCACAAACTCCAAAGTAGGGCCCACTGTATCCTACACTTTTGACCTAACAATTCATCATGAACTTTTTTCCATGTGAATAAACATTTTACATTGTTATTTTTAGAGCTGCATAATATTCCACCATGTAGATAAACCATAATGTAATGTATTGATGGATATTTATACTGTCCCCAAACATTTTGGTATATTAAACAATACTGGGATAAACTTTCTTGTATCAAAATAACTGAGACTAATTATTTCCTTAGGCTAAATTCCTAGAATTGGAATTTGTAAATGTAGGGCTTTTGATGCATATTGTGAAAGGGCCTTTCAGAGACATGAGTATTACAAAGAATGAGTGCCCATTCCCCCACGTATTCTCCAACATCAGATATTGTTATTCCTTTTTTCAATCGATTCCAATTTAATGGATATAAATTGTCTTTGTAGTAAGGATGAATAATGTTTCAAATATTTATTTGCCATTTGAATCTCCTTTTCAAAAAATTTTCTGTTCAACTACTTTACCCACTTTTCTATTGGTATACTTCTTAATTGATGCATATGAGTGTTTCTATATTAAAGAAATCAACTCTTTGCCTGATATATATGTTTCAACTATTATTACTCTCCTAATGTGATTTATGGCCTGCTGCTTTTTCAATAATGTTTCTATATTCCATTTTCTACAATTTAAATGTATTTGTAGATTTTTTGGTCCTAAGTCACATTTACATTTAGAATTTTGCTCATAGACTAAAAAATGTGTCTACTTTCACATTTTCGCATTATGTGATCAATCTAAAAAGGGACAGATGATGTATTATTGATTCTGACACAGTCATGAAAGCACAGATTATGCTTCTATTAAAACTTATATCTTATGACAGGTTTGTCAAGTTTAATTTATAACTCATACACATTTCTGGCTCAGGGGCTACAAATTATCTCCTTTTGAATCTTTATGATATAATACATTTTCTTGCCAGGGCATTTTTTCAAATATCTTGATACATTTGAGGGGGGGGAGGTTGGTGGGAGGGGGAGAAGCAAACCAGAAAACACACACCAAAAATTAAAAAATTTAAAAAACAATTTCATTTATATGCATTATTGAAAAAATGTTGGTTCTGTTTCTCTGGAGAATTCCTGAAGACCACAATGGGTCAGAAATGGAGACTGAGGAGCAGCCACCAAATTGGGAAGAAATCCAGACAAGCCTGGTTTCATAGACACTAAGGGTAGAATATTTTCAAAGACACAGGGCTACAAACAGTGCCAAATGCTGCACTGCAAAATAAAGCATTGTATATACTGGTTCAGAGCCTAATTCATACAGACAAGTTTTTCAAATAATTTCCCCTAAGATAGTCAAATCTATGTCATATTCAACAGTCCACAAAATAGGCATGCCTTTAGAAATAGAGATGGAATTTTGCATCATTTCTCATAATCCCTAACTTTAATTACTTTCCTAAATTTCTCTATTTCTCAGATGTTTACCTTCCAAGAGAGAAAGCTGGCTACTCTTTTAAAGGGAGTTAAGAGTAGAGAAGGAAGGTGGGAGGCAAGGAGTTAGGGTAGAAAGGAAGAATGTCTTTACATGGAATGAGGCAAGCCCCGATTACAAATGTGAAACATTCCAAATGGTCATTTCGCATTTATTATTTGGAATTCTGTGTCTTCCTCTAGAAACAATGTTAGGAGAAGTGATTATGTTTAAGGAAAAACTACAAAGGTCCGGTTTACCTGTAACATCTTTCAATATTGATAACAGCCCGAGGTCTACAAGACTGTGAATTCAGGAGGGATTCCTAAAAAATCAACTTCCTTCCCCTTTCTTGGGAACATCATCAATCCCATACAATTCTTTAAAGCTCAGTTGTTTGCCAAATATGTACTGAATACTTACATAGTTATTTGATGTCTGTCTGTGTCTCCCACCAAACAATAAGCTCCAAAGAGCAAACACCACATTACCTCTGTTCACTACCAAGAAACTACCATACTCCTTGGCACCCAAAAAATAAGAATTGATTAATAATGAATGATGAACAAGTGAATGCTTATATTTCTATTTTTCAAAATGATGTTTATTCACCCTAATGTATTTCAAAAGGGTGAATTTTTATGCAGAATTACCATATAAACTTTTTAGAAAATAGCCTGGCAGTGTGAGGAATGTTGTTTTGAGGCAGAAAGGTCGCCCATAAATGGGTCAGTCCTGCCCAAGAGCCTAACCCTGGAGTCAGCCTCGCTCAAATGGGATATATTTATAGTTGTATTTTTCTTGCTTCCTTTGTGATATTAAAACATCTCTATTTTTGTCATGGCTTTGGAGGTGGTAATGCACGAATGGCCCAAACCAACAAACAGTTTTGAAATTTAGAGAGAAAACAGTCTATTTCCTTTAATAATAAAAGGAAACCTTTGGGAAAGGCAAGATTTTGAAATCCATGAAAAGCTACTAACAGGATAAATGCATTATCTTAAACAGTTTTATGCAAAGAAACTTCCACATTGGACTTCAAAGGGGACTGGAATTAAAACAAGAAAAGTGGGTCAGGTGGAGAAGACTTTCCTGATTCAGAAAAGACAGTCATGGGGGATCATTTTACAGTGAACTCAAGCATGAGGCCTTTGTAAAATGCCTCTCTGATAGCTGAACAGTGCTATTTAGACCAAAGAATGATATTAGAGAGTGAAAGCAGCATCTCAGCAAAAAACAGGCAGGAAGCAGGAAAAAGTGGGCACCGCCTACGAAGCCATGCCATCAAGAATGTCAATTAAAGAAAACAGATAAAAAACTGCAGATACTTTAATGAGCCAGTCAATGTGTAAAGGATCTAGGACTTTTGTATAGTCAACATACTAATATAAAAGGTCACTCTGAAAACAAGGAAAAAACAATAAGATGGTAACTAAACAATGATGAATAAAGTTGAGCAAACAGCACAATTAATTTACTCTGGAGTCTATAGCTCATTAAATGTTGTGGGGTTTTTTTGTTTTGTTTTGTTTTGTCTTTTGAGGTACCAGGGCCGGGGATTGAACCCAGGACCTTGTATGTGAGAAGCAGGCACTCAACCACTGAGCCACATCAGCTCCTCTAAGTTGGTTTTCTTGTTTGTTGGCTTGTTGTTTGTTTTTTTGTTTTGTTTTGTTTTGTTTTGTTTTTAGGAGGCACCAGGAACTGAACCCAGGAACTCCCATTTGGGAAGCAGGTGCTCCACTGCTTGAGCCACATCCGCTCCCAAATGTTCTTTTAAGTTTTATATCATTTGGTTTTCAATTTGTAATTAGTAACTAGTAAGTGTAGTGTGCATTTTAATAATTATTCACACACATATTCACAAACATAGCATAAAGGAGTGCTCTGTAACACTAAACAATCTATACCTAGAGAAACCCTTTATGGTCCATCTAGGAAGCCTTAAGCACTAATGTTCCAAACTAGAAACATAATACTATAATTAAGAACAAGAATGGTAAGAGCTAACAATAATTGAGTGCATATTATGTGCTAAAGGCTTTACATACATCTCATCTAGTTCTCACAACAAACCTATGATAGAGGTTGGACTCACTGGACTCATTTTACAGATGAAGGAAAATACAGAGTAAAGACCTTAAGTAACTTACCCAAAGTTATAGCTTCCTAGCTAGAATGTGAACTATGCATACTTCTTAAAGTTCCATAAAGTAATGACAAGCATAATAATAAGGAATTCACAGGACTCGGGGAGGAAACTAACCTTCTCATTGCTTGCTTTAATTTCCTGTTTTCATTTAACTATCAATACTCCTGGTTAACAAACGCTTCTGTGTCTACAAACGCTTATGGGACAACCTAATGCCCATGTCTTTAGCATCACCTCTAAGTTGCTGAATCCTAACTCCAGGGCGCTAGCCCCGACAGTCCTCCTCAACAGTCACTGTCTCACAGTCATCTTCAGCATGATGTCAATCTGCTACCTAAACCTAGACATGACCAAAACTAAACTCACTATCTGCAACCCACCCCCCAAAATCTACTTTTCTTCCTAAGTTTCTAGCCTCAAGAAATAACCCTCTCTTTCTGCCAGTGCCTAAGCCAGAAACTTGGCTTAAGCAAGTTTTGTAGCACTTACCAAAGTACACTGTTATTGTCTAAGTACTCATTTGTATTCCCTTCTAGAATAAGGGCCCAGAGGCAGAGACCAAGTGCTCTGAGCATATGATAGGTATTCTACAATCAACTTATAGCCAATCTTGTTTGGCCTATTGCCCTAAGCACTTCTCCCACTCCAATATTATTTTGAAACAAATGCTAAATATTATATCCTTTGATCAGTAAATACTCCTTCCTGTCTTTAGATAAAGAAAATACATTTTTCTCTTGGGACAAAACAGATGAGTCCTAAGGAGCTCTCTTATTATTCCCTAATATCTTTTCTGATTCTGAATAGCAACGACATTTTCACCAAAGATTCCTTTTGGAAAGTTTTTCCCTTTGTAATAATCATTTCTAATTCAAACAAATTAAAAATGCTTTTCAATATCATTGCTCTTTAGTCTACACTCTATGGGTGGATTTAGTTGAGGTTTAATTTTTCTACATGCTGATTGGGCCACTGAAAAATGAATCGTGTGAGTGTGTGTGTGTAAAGTATTATGCCTAAAATGAAATTAGCACATTGTCAAGTGCATTTTGAGAATCTGTATATGCTGCTGCAGGTATCATTATCGTCAGTGAGACCCAAGAAGCTAGACAATTTTCTTTTCGTTATGGATGCCCTTTACAGCAGCATCTCTACGCTCCTACCAGCTGTCATGGCAACGTTCTCCTCTGTCAGGATGAGAAAGACGCAAGGCTCTTCCTCTTAATGCATGAATGAACCAGCGAGACTTTTGAATAACAGACTCCCCAGAGTTTGGATGACACCATTGCAAAATGCAGTTTCTGCCAGACAGTCTGCTTTAAAAGTGACGCCTTCTCCATACTGGTACTTCATTCCATGATGATGAAATGAGGAGTCGGTGAAAGAGATGGTCCTTTCTTGAAAATTTTCTCGTTTGTGATTTTGCCCTTAGATCTTAATGAATGAGTAACACAGACTCTGAAAAATACATATGGTGAGCATAGGATTTTAACAACTAAAAGACAATATTGTCCTTGCATTAAGTTTATAAGGGAAAAAGAAAAGAACCGCTGTATTCCCCAGGAACTCTTGAATATCAAGAGTTTCATTCTGCCAAAATTCTTGAAACTTGAAAGAACGGCCTTGGATATAAATGAACATATGTGCAGGTATACTTATATTGATTTTTTCAACAAAGTTTATTTTTAGAACAGTTTTAAATTTAAAGAAATATTGAGAAGACAGTACATGGAGTTCCCATGCATCCTGCACCTAGGTTCCTATATCAACATCTTACATTAGTATCATACATCTGCTACAATGAATTAACCAGTATTTCTACATTATTAATGAAAGCCCATCCTTTATTCAGATTTCCTTAGGGTTCATCTAATATGCTTCTTCTGAACCAGGATCCTGTTCAAGAGAATATATTGCATGTAGTCATCATGTTTCCTTAGGTGCTTTGTGGCTGTGACAGTTTCTCAGCCATTCCTTGTTTTGATAACCTTGAGAGCTTTCAGGAGTACTGGTCAAATATTTTATAGAATGTCCCCCAATTGGGATTTGTCTGATGTTTTGCTCATGACTAGACTGGAGTTATATGCTTTTAGAAGGTGTCGTTGTCATTACATCATATCAAGAGTACATAATATCAATACGACTTATCACTGCTGATGTTGATCTTGATAATCTGGCTGAGATACTGTCTGTCAGATTTCTCTACTGTAAAGTTACTCTTTTTTCCCTTTTCCATACTGTACATTAGAACAAAATCATTATGCACAGCCCAAACTTAAGGAGTGAGAGTTATGCACTCCTTAAGGGGTATTTATATAAATTAATTGAAATTCTGCACAGGAAAATGTCTTTTTCTCCCCCATTTAATTTTTATATGGATGTACCAAATTTATTTATCCATTCACCTACTGAAGGTCTCTTGGTTGCTTCTAATTTTTGGAAATTGTAGATAAAGCTGATATAAACCATGCTGCTGCAGGTTTTTGTGTGGAAATAAACTTTCCAATAAGTTAGGTAAAGACCTAGGAGCACAATTGCTGGATTGTACAGTAAGACTATATTCAGCTTTGTAAGCAACTGCCAAACTGTTTTCCAGCGTACAATTTCGTCTTCCCACCAGCAATGAATGAGAGTTCCTGTGGATAAACATCCTCACCTGCAGTTGGTATTGTCAAGTTTTTTTTATTTAGTCATTTAATACGTGTGTAGAGGTATCTTATTGTCATTTTAATTCACAATTCCCTAGTGACAAAAGATAGGGGGCATCTTTTCATATATTTATTTGCCATATGTTTATCTTCTTTGGTGAGGTGTCTGTTCATAACTTTGGCCCGTTTTTTAATAATTTTTTTTAATTAGAGAAGTTTGGTTTACAGAAAAATCATGCAGAAAATACAAGTTCCCATACACCCCTCCCTCATACACACAGTTTTCCCTATTATTAACACTTCCCATTACTGTGGTAACTTTGTTAAAATTGATGAAAGGTTATTATTATAATTGTACTATTCATTACAGTCATAGTTTACATTAGGGTTCACTGTTTTGTACAGTCATATGGTTTTATTTAATTTTTATTCTGGTAACATATTTACAACTGAAAATTTTCCCTTTTAACCACATTCACTGAATATATAATTCAGTGGTGTTAATCACATTTACAACGTTGTGCTACCATCACATCACCCATTATCAAAACTTTTCCATCACCCCAAACAGAAATTCTGTACCAATTAAGCATTAACTCTCCTATTCTCTACCCCCCCACCACAGTCTCTGGTAACCTGTATTCTAGTTTTTGACTCTATGAGTTTACTTGTTCTAGTGATTTCATATAAGTGAGATCATACAATATTTGTCCTTTTGTGTCTGGCTTATTTCACTCAACATGATGTCTTCAAAGTCATCTATGTATCATGTATCAGGATTTCATTCTTGTTTATGGATGAAAAATATTCCATTACATGTATATTCCACATTGTTATATTCATTCATTTGTTGACAGAGATGTAGGTTGCTTCCATCTTTTAGCAATTGTGAACATGTTAGGAACATTGGTGTGCAAATATCTGTTTAAGTCCCTGCTTTCAATTCTTTTGAAATATTTAGAAGTGGAATTGCCAGGTTATTGGGTAACTCTATACTTAACTTTCTAAGGAACTGCCAAGCTGTTTTCTATAGAGGCTGCACCATTTTACATTCCCACCAACAATGAATAAGTATTCCTATTTCTCCACTTTCTCTCCAGCACTCGTTTTCCTTTTTTTAAACAGTAGCCATTTTAGTGGGTGTGATATGGTTATCTCATTGTAATTTTGATTTGCATTTCTCTAGTGGTTAATGATGTTGAGCATCTTGTCATATGCTGTTTGACCATTTGTGTATCTTCTCTGGAGAAATGTCTATTCTAGTCTTTTGTCCATTTTTAATTGGGCTGTTTGTCTTTTTATTACTGAGTTGTAGGATTTCTTTATATATTCTAGATATGAAATCCTTATTGGATATGTGATTTCCAAATATTTTTTTCCATGCTGAAGGTTGTCTTTTTACTTTCATGATGAAGTCCTTTAATGCACAAGCTTTTAATTTTGTTGTGGCCCATTTATCTAGTTTTTCTTTTGTTGCTCATGTTTTAGGTGTAAAGTCTAAGACTCTATTACCTAACACAAGGTTTAAAGATGCTTCCCCATGTTTTCTAGAAGTTTTATACTTCTGGTTTTTATATTGGGGACTTTGATCCATTTTGAGTTAATTTTTGTATACGGCACGAGGGAGGGGTCCATCTTCATTCTTTTGCATATGGATAGCCAGTTTTCCCAACACCCCATGTTGAAGAAACTATTCTTTCTCGATTGAGTGAACTTAGCACCTTTATCGAAAATCAGTTGGCCATAGATCTGAGTGTTTATTTCTGAACTTTGAATTCAATTTCATTGGAATTCCATTGGATTTAATTGGGTTGTTTGTTTTCTTATTGTCACACTTTGAGGGTTCTTTATGTATTTTGGATACAAGTCTTTTATCAGATACCTGTTTTGCAGAGTTTTTCCCAGTTTGTGGCTTGTCTTTTCATTCTTTTAACAGTGTCTTTTACTATAAAGCAGTTTTTAATTTTAATAAAGACTAACTGTTTGAAATTCTATCAAGAAATTAGTCACCAAACCCAAAATCACCTAGGTTTTCTCCTAGGTTTTCTTCTAGAAGTTTTATACTTTTTCATTTGATATTTAGATCTATGATCCATTTTTGAGTTAATTTTTTTAAAAATATGTAAGGTCTATGTCTAGGTTCATTTTGTCATTGTTGTTGTAGTTGCCATTGCATATGGACATCCCATTGTTCCAGCACCATTTGTTGAAGAGATTCTCCTTTTTTCAGTGAATTGTCTATGCTCCTTTGTGAAATTTTGCTTATATTTGCAAGGGTCTATTTCTGGATTCTTTAGTCTGTTCCACTGATCTAGTAATCTCTTCTTTCATCAATACTACACTGTCCTGATACTTTAATTTTATACTAAGTATTGAAATGAGGTAGAGAGAGTTTTCTAACTTTGTTCTTCTTTTTTAGTATTGTTTCAGTTCTGTAGGTCTTCTACCTTTCCATATAAATATCAAAATCTGTATCTCAATATCTGTAAAACAGCTTGTTTGGATTTTTTGTTTTGAATACACAGATCATTTGGGGAAGAATTGATATCTTAATAATATTGAGGCTTCCATTCCGTGAACATTCCACTTATTTAGATCTTTTTTGCTTCTTTCAACAGAGTTCTATATTTTTCCACATATAGATCCTTGTATAAGATATTTTGTTATATTTATACCTAAGCATTTCATTTTTGAGGGTAGTACTGTAAATGGTATTGTTTTCTTCAATTTCAAATTCCAATTTTCATTGCTGGTGTATAGGAAAGCAATCGACTCTTTATATAAATCTTACTTCTTGCAACTTTGCTATACTTGTTTATTTGAGGAGGGTTTTTTTAAAAAAAGATTTCTGGGGATTTTCTACAGAGATAATCACATCATCTGCAAACAGTTTTATTTCATCCTTCTCAATCTGTATACCTTTAATTTCCTTTTCTTGTCTTATTGCACTAGCTAGGACTTCCAGCACAATGTTGGGTAGAAGTGGTAAGAGAGGACATCCTTGCCTTGTTCCCAATTTTAGAGAGAAAACATCTAATTCCTTACCATTAAGTGTGATGTTAGCTGTAGGTTTTTTTGTGGACACTCTATCAGGTTAAGAAAGTTTCCCTCTATTTCCAGATTGCTGAGAGTTTTCAGCATGAATTGTTGTTGGATTTTATCAAATTCTTTTTCTGCAACCATTGATATGATGATATGATTTTTCTTCTTTAATCTGTTGATGTGATGAATTACACTGCTTGAATTTTGAATGTTGAACTAGCCTTGCACACCTGGAATAAATCCCACTTGATCATTATGTATCATTTCTTTTAATACATTGTTGGATTCAATTTGCGAATATGTTTTTAGGATACTTGTGTCTAAATTCACCAGAGATATTGATCTTTAGATTTCCTTGCTTGTAATATCTTTATCTGGTTTTGTTATTAGGGTAATGCTGACCTTATAGAATGAGTTAGGAAGCGTTCCCTATGTTCTATTTTGTGTTAATGATTGTGGAGAACTGGTATAATTTCTTCCTTAATTGTTTGATATTATCATCAGTAAAACCATACGGACCTGGTACTTTCAAATTTCCGAAAGTTATTAATCATCAGTTCAATTTCTTTTATAGAGATAGGCCTATTCAGATTATCTATTTCTTGTGTGCATTTTGGTAGTTTTGTCTGAAGGAATTAGTCCTTATCTTCTAAGTTGTAAAATTTGTGTGCAAAGAGTTTGTGATAGTTAATTTCAATGTGTCAAATTGGATAGGTTATGGTGTCCAGTTATTTGGTCAAGCAAGCACTGACCTGATTTTACTGTGAGGGTATTTCATGGATTTAAGTCATTAGTTGATTGCATCTTTGGCTAATTACATGTACAATCAACAAAGGAGACTGCCTTCAGCAATGAGAGGAGTCGTCTCATCCATTCAGTTGGAGGCCTTAAAGGAGAACTAATGAGTTCAGCAATCAGAAAGAAGAATTTTTCTCTCTACTTCAGCCAGCTAACTTCTGGGGAATTTATCATCACATTCATCAGAGTTCCCAACTTGGCAGGTTCTCCTGGGGATTGAACGTCACCTTCATCGAGTTTCCAACTTGTAGGCTGCCCTACAGAGTTCATACTTGCCAATCCCCATGGTTATGTGAGTCAATTCCTACAATAAATCTCAAAATTTACTGATATCCTGTCAGTTCTGTTTCTCTGGAGAACCATGGTATTCCTTTATAATCATTTTAATGTCCATCAGATCAGTAGTGGCAACTTCTCTTTCATTTATGATGTTGGTAATTTCTGTCTTCTCTTTTTTCTCAGCCTGACAGGAGGCTATCAATTTTATTGCTCTTTGCAAAGAATCAGTTTTTGGTTTTGTTGATTTTCTTTATTGTTTTCCTGCTTTAAATTACACTGATTTTGTTCTAATTTTTATTTCTTTTCTTCTGCTTGCTCAGGGCTTAAGGTGATCTTCTTTCACTAGTTTACTAAGGTAGAAGCCTAGACTATTTACTTTATATCGTTCTTCTTTTCAAATATATGTATTTAATGTTATAAATATTCCTCCAAGTAGTGCTTTCACTGCATTCTTTAAATTTTCTTTTCATTTCAAAATATTTTTAAATTTATCTTGTGACTTCATTGCCATTTATCATTTTGAAATGTGTTTTTTTTTAATCTCAAAAACTTGGGGATTCCCCTGATATCATTTTGTTATTGATTTCTAATTTAATTCTGTTGTAGTCTAAATACACACTTTGTATGATTTCTATTCTTTTAAATTAGTTAAGGTGAGATTTATGACCCAGAATATGATCTGTCTTAGTGCAAGCTCCATGAAAGCTTGAGAAAAATGTGTATTCTTCTGTTGTTTTGTGGAGTGTTCTATAACTGTCAATTAGATCAACTTGATTGATAGTGTTATTCTGGTCAACTACATCCTTATGGATTTTCTGCCTGCTTGATCTATCAATTACTGAAAGAGGGGGTATTGTTTATTTTGCCTTGCAATTCCATCAGTTTTTGCTTCATGTAATTTGACAACAATTGTTAGGTGCATACACATTTAGGATTGCTATGCTTTCTTGGAGAATTGACCCCTTTATAATTATTTTTTGCCCTTCTTTATCTTTGCCAACTTTCCTTGTTCTGAAGTCTATTTTGTCTGAAATTAATATAATGACTTCAGCTTTCTGCTGATTAGTGTTAACATGGTATATTATGGTATATCTTTCTCCACTGCTTTACTTTTAATCCAAGTCTTTATATTTAAAGTGGGTTTTTTGTAGACAACATATATTTTATTTTTTAATCCATTCTGACAATCTCTGTCTTTCAATTGTATTTATACCATGCACATTTAAAGTGATTATTTATAAAGTTGGATTAATATCTACCTAGGTGTCGTTTTGTATGTTGTTGTTGTTTTTTCTTCCAGTATTCATCCTGTGTGGTATTCCCTGAGTTTCTTGAATCTGAGATTTGGTCTGTCATTAATTTTGGAAAATTATCAGCTATTATTACTTCAAATATTTCTTTTGCTACATTCTCTCTTTCTTCTCCTCATAGCTCAATTATATATATGTTACATTTTTTGAAATCGTGCCATAGTTCTTGGATGCTCTGTTTTGGATTCTTTTTCATTCTTTTTTCTCTTCGCATTTCAGTTTGGGATGTTTCTATTGACTTTCAGGCCAAATCTAGTCTGCTGATGAGTCCTTCAAAGGCATTCTTCATTTCTATTACTGAGCTCTTAACATATTAATCATAGTTATTTTAAATTCCCTCTCATAATTCCAAACTCAATGTCATATCTGAGTCAACTTCTGATGCTTGTTTTTGCCTCTTCAGACTCTATTTTTTCTTGTCTTTTAGCATGCTTTGTAGTTTTGTTTTGTTGTTTGTCTGTTTGAAACCCAGACATGATATATCAGAAATAGGAACTGAGGTGAATAGACCTTTCATGTAAGGTTTTATGTTAATCTGGCAAGGAGCTGGGCTATGTTTAATGTTTGCTGCAACTGAAGGTGCTAGAGGATTCAAATTTCTCTAGCGTCCTTGTTTTTGTCCTCCCTCTTGTCTTTCGGTTTTCCTAAGAGCAACACCTTGGACAGAGTCTACATCTTACAGCTCTTTCAGTTGTAATCCACTGTTCTGATACTGAAGTGTGGTGATTAGGAGTAGGGAAGGGGAAGCATTCTATAACCTTATGATTAAATCTCAGTCTTTTAGTGGGTCTGCATCACTGGGCTGTGAGTTTTTCAAGTGTTTCTTAGCTTTATGCATCCCCATTGGGTGATATGGGAAGGCTAGAGAGGGCTGGAGCTACAGAAATGTCCTCCCATAGGTGGAATAAGGTTCTGGTAAAGTCTTTTACTCTGGAATGCTCTGTAAGTATTTCACAATGGTTACTCTTCCCCTCACCTTGCTAAGAGCCACAAGGGAACATTTCTTGGTTCTTCATTGTGAGAACTTGGTGGGATTTCTGGAATAAAAACCATGTATGTGAGACTATGCTTTTTTCCCATAATGATCTGCAATCTGCCTTTCCATAACCCACTCTGTTTAAAGTTTAAACCTCTGGAGCAATGCTGTCCAACAGAACTTTCTGCAATGATGAAATATTCTATATCTGTGCTGTCCAATTCAGTAGCCACTAGTCATATATGGCCACTGAGAACTTGAAATGTGATTGGTCTGCTTCAAGTGGAGAAGTGAATATTTAATTCATATTTAATTTTAATTTTAATAGCTGCATGTGGCCAGTAGCTACAGGGCAGTCTAGCTTTAAAACAACTCAAAATAACTTACTCCTTCCATGTAACACCTCCCCCATATGTGTGACAGGTTGTTATTGGCTTCTCCCCCAAGGTTTTCTTTTTCTAGCTAATCATGCTGAGCTACTCTAATAATTGCTCAAATGGTTTATATTTTAGCCTCTATGTTCTTGCCATCACATTCTAATTCACTCACACTCAGGTAATGTCCCCAGAAGGTTTTCAGAAACCATGAAACCCATGAACTTATTATATGTAAATCTGTTATATATGTGTGTGCATTTTTTGAGGGGAGAACTTACACGGCTGCCTTCAGATTCTCAAAGGAATCCATGACCCCTAAACGGGATTTGAGTTAAGAGGGGAAGATAAAAGAAAGTGGGTTACAACAGTAGTATTAGAGTTAGCTCTGAAACATCATATAAGCGTGACACTGAGATGAAAGCGACCTTAGGACCCCTAACACCCAGTCTAGTTTCTATTTCAATACCACCTTCATATTTATGCACAAGAGTTGCTGCAATTTCTTTCAAAAACACAAGCCATCATTCTTTTCCTATAAACACGGTAACATGTAATTTTTATAAATCTATGTGTCATTTAAAATTATGTTATTTTCAGTGGAATCATGGTTGAAAAATCTAAAAAAATATACAAAGGATTCTTTGACCACCTCAAAAAAATACATATTATAGATTACTCAGGGTCTTAAAGTAGGTTTTGTTCCCCTCTCTCCCTTTTCCTAACATGACAACTTTTTAAAAAGAGAAAAAAATGCACTTCAAACCCTTCTTTCAGTCTTTTAAAGCCATTTGTAATTTTCTTGGTTCAGATCATGCTGCCTCCATATAGAAGGGTATATTTTGAAACAATTTTTGGGTTCTGAGTGAATTCATCTTACTAAATCAAAGGAACTATGGTCTGTCAAGTCATCTGACCTCGACTGGCCTAAATCAAAACATCACAGCTATGCCACTCTTTATCCTAATTTTAAAGAACCCCAGGAAGGATAACTCCGCTACCTTAAATGGTAAATGCATTCCAATGTCCTACAATAAAAGAGCAAGTGTAACAGAACACTAAAAGAATTTTGTAGGTAACATATTGCCTTTTCCAAGAATACATATCAGGTAAAAGTGCATCAACTATTTGACAGTTGTGGTTTCTCTTTACTATCAACCTGACTTAATTCAGGCATTAAAATGACTAGGGAGACCCTTTGGCATATTGAATATTCAAGACTGGAGTTTTCCCAGATTCCAGGGTTTGAAGGCATTTTTTCTTTTTCTTTTCTGTTCATTTGTTTCTCTCTCTCTCTCTTTAAAATTTTAAACAAGCAATTTCAGTGGCTGCAATATAAAAATTCTAAAGAAATTTTAAAAAGAGTACTCCATCCCGACAGTATTTACCCCATATCTATAAGGTTACTTTTTTTATTTTATTTATTTATTTTTTTTAAGCAGGAGTGCCTGGGGATTGAACCCAGGTCCCTCCATATGGGAGATGGATGCCCAACCATTTGAGCCACATTCGTCCCTATAAGGTTACTTTTTAATAACTATTGACTAGAAGATAGAGCATGAAAGATTTGAATCTCTACCCCTGAAATTAGATCTTTCAGCACAAAATTTAGATCATTCATTTTTGTTTTTCCAGTTCTGAAGAAACAAATCACTGTGAGATATGAACAACAGTCCCTCTAAATCATCATCGCCAACATGAGTGATAGGACCTGGAGTCAGTCCGATGCCAGACTGTGCTGTGACTGGCCGGGACCCACCACCCACATGTCTGACTATTAAAAACCAGACACAGAATCTGGCCCCTTCTCACCACCTACAACACCACCCCCTGGTCCACATCCCCATCACCTCCTACCAGATTACTAGGACACATCCTAACTCCTCTCCCTCCTCACCCTTGACTCTTTTCTATTCTAAACTCAGAAGTCAGGGTGGTACTTTTAAAACATAGGTCAGCTGAAGTCACTCCTCAGTGTATTCCAAATGCTTTCTATCTCACTCAAAGGAAACAAAATCCCTACCATGGCCCACAAAGCTCCCTCATTCCTTCAGGTCTTTATGCAAATGTTATTTTCTTAGTGAAGCGACCTACCTAATATCTCAATCCCCATTCTCAACATACCTACATTTTTTACCTCCTCACCTGCTTTATTGCTTCTCTATAGTACTTACAACTGTGCACAATATTATAGACTTTACTTATTTGTTTACATATTTATGTAGTATCTCTCCTAACTAGAATGAAAGCTCCGTGAAGGTAGGGATTTGTACCTCTAGAGCACTGCCTAGCATTCAATAAGTGGGTGGTGAATAAATGAATGAACACAGGTTCATTCATATGTCCATATAGAAGCTGAAGTAAAAATGATTATTTTGACAGTACCTAAGTTAGAATCCTCATTTAATAATACCGAATAATAATGCTGGTATTATTCTCTGCAATTTTTAAAAATAGGAATATATTGCTTTGATTACAAAAGTAATCAAAATACTCATTATAAAAAATGGAAATGAATTCTTAGCAGGGTATCTGGCTAAGCATTCAACAAATTTTGCTATTACTGATTATTATTGCAAACTTTCCTTAGGATAAATTCTTAGAAGCAGAATTACTGGTCATTAACATAGGTATATATATTATGTAGCCAACAAAACAATCTTCAGGACCCCTGAAGACATAGGAGGGGCTCTCAAAATTTATTTACATGGCCAAATATTTCTGTAAAGTGTGTGAAAATAAGATATTTTAACTGCATCTGTTAGTAATGTTGTTGCCTCCTTTCAAATGTCCCTTCCATCGTGGTTCCCCTTATACTGAGTGGCACGGGAGTAGCCACAAGCAATTTGGAACCCAGTAAAAACAAAATGAATTGGGAATTATATATGGGTGTTGTTGCTGTTGTTGTTTAGTGGCTTTTGCATCTGGGCTTTCTGGCGACTTCTGGGGACAGTTATTGATAGCTGTTCTGGGTAGAAATGGCCACAAATATTCCCATCACCCATCATTCCAATGCACCCTGCGGGTCCAGAGGTCACATCACAATGTGACCCTCTTGCTAAGCCAGGCACCGGAAGTACATGGATAGTGGGGGAGTAACAAGATTTGAAATGTATAGAGCCAGGAGCTAGTCTGCAGAAAATTCTTCCAATCATTAAGTGTCTAAAATTGTAAGCAACAGATTCAGTTCTCATCAGTGCATAGACTAGACTGGAAATTCTCTCTTATCAGGAATATATTCAGTAATGTAGTATAATTATAAATGCACCAATTTTTTTTCTTTTTTTTTTTCCAGTGAGAATCACACAAAATAGAATTTCTCAGTATCCCTATGGGTGTAAGGCACAAACCTGTACTACAAATGGAAACTATGTCTGTGTGTGACCTCTCAAGTTTTATGCATTCTAACTACTACTAATAAAAACAAATTTCCATCTACCATGCTAGAGAAAGGACTGAATTCTCCTTCCTGTCTCTTTGTAATAAAGCAACATCATGAAAAAGCAAAGATTAACAACAACAACAAAAAGATAAGAAGTAAAGTATTATAGAGGAATGCCAGGCAGTTAATTAGTAAAAAATGTTAACAAATGTAATACTTTCCATTCAAGGGTAAAACACAGACTCTACGTAGGAGGCTATTTCAATGATGCAGGAAAAACATGATGGAGGATTGACCTAGACCCTAGCACTAGAGGTGTTGAGAAGATGCAAATGTGTTTTGGTCTTTAGTAACCAACAGACACATATGAATGATGCATTCTGAGGCAGACAGAACACAGCTGTCAAGAACCAAGCCAAACCCTGGTCAGACAGCTCAAGAGCTGAATTTATTGATGTTTGTAGTATTTATCAATTTTATAAAACATTGTTGTGATTTCTTTTCTCATTCAAAATAAATACTCACTTTCATACCTAGTTGGGTTTTTTTTTTTGTTTTTATTTTGTTTTGTTTTAGGAGGTACTGGGGACTGAACTTGGACCTCATACAAGGGAGGCAGGCGCTCAACCACTGAGCTACATCTGCACCCCATACCAAGTGTTGTATTCATAAATTTGGATTCTTCTTTTTTTAAAAAAACACACCACCAGACGTCCCAAACTGCATAAGCCACAAGCTCCACAAAGCCTACATGTGCCTCTGGATATAGAGTATGTACCTTTTAAATTTTGATAGATGCTCTTTAATTTCCCACTGGAAAGATTATACTAATTGACACTCCCAATTTCCTTAATACTTCATCAACTCTATGTATTATCATTCTTTCTCACTTTAGCTAATCTGATAGATGAAAAGCGGTAATTGATTTTAACTTTGATTCTTTGATTGCTAGTGATGCTGAACATATTTTCATACATTCATCGGCCATTTGTATATCTTTCTTTGTAGACTGCCTGGCCCAGCTCTTTGCCATTTTGATCCCCATGGCCCCACTTGACGAATGGCACACAAATAAATATTCAATAAATGTCCAGAATTGTTAATGTGACTGTACATGTATTTTTACCATTCATATATTTTCATTTAAACATTTACTTCAAAGTACCTTGTTTCTCCAACTAGAGAATATGTTCTTGATGGACAGGAAACGCATTATATATATTATATATTATTATATTTTATTTTATATATTATATACCTCACCTGGCACAGATCTAAAAGTATTTAATAAAACTCATTAAACAAATGATAGTTAAAATCTTAACTCCTTACACCACCACCACTTCTACTGTTGTAACAGTGAAGTCTATCCAGTCAATACCATTTAGATACAAATGGCTCACTGGAAGTCACGTATGACCAATTAGAACATTCCTTAGCCTTGATTCTGAATGAACACCTGAAGACCCATATATTCTAATAACTCTTCTCTCCTTGAACTTTTCTATACCTCTTCCAGATTATACTATTCTTTTTCTTTTGTTTTCAGATTGGACATATAATATACATACATTCAAGTGTACAAACTATCAACCTAATGAGATATTTGAAAAGTAAATTCTATGTTCTGAACGAAATATAAATTGTAGCTAATTCTGGCCACCACTGAGGCCTTTGAATAAACGTATGTGATTAAAAATACAATTTCAGAAACAGAAGCAGGTTGTTAATTACAAGGAACATCAACGAACAACTCCCAGAGAAAGATTCATCAATTTTGGTGAAACAATGAAAATGCAAAATATAAATATGAGCACTCCCAAATCTGCCATGCTCAAGATCAGGCCAAACTTTCACCAAGATGGATCATCAAGCCTACAAAATTTGTATTTCATCAGGATAACATTATCTTAAAATTTCTGAAGTTCCACCAAGTTTCTAATATATCTTTTTAAGTTTTAAAAATGTAACAAATGTAACAGAAAAGTACATAAATGATTAAGTATAGAGGTTGGTGAATTTTCACAGGGTGAACCCATTCAAGTCATCACCTCCCAGATGAAGCTCCAGAGCACGATCAGCAGCTGGTCCTGCCAGGTCACTGCCTCTCTGCAGGGAACACCACTGCTCTGACTTGAAACAACACAGATTAGTTTCACCTATTTTGAACTTTCATAGACACGGAATCATACAATATATACTTTTTCATATCTGGCTTCTTTCACTCATAATTATGCTGCTGCATATAACAATAGCTTGTTCTAAATGCTGTATTGTATTCCGTTGATGAATTTATCACTTGATTCATACTTCTGTTGACGGACATTTAGGTTATTTTCAGTTTGAGGCTATTCTGAATGATGCTTCTACATTCAGGAATTTTAATAGCAGCACTATTCGTAATAGCCCAAACACATACATCACTGAAGAAGGCTTCCTTCAATCACTACAGTAAGTTCCAGAGTTAGGCCCTTCTTTTAATAAAGTTTTACATCTTAGTCCTTAAATTCAAATCCAGAAACTATCTCAACAAGAATTAATAAACAGTTTCAACCCTGGGAATTTTAAGGATGACCCTTGAAGAGGGTAAAATGCATATTTACACATAACAGGATAGGAAATATATTTTATTACACTAAAAAAAATTTTTTTAAACTATACTGTAATGTTTGAACTTTGATTTAAAAGCACTTCTACAGAAATAAGCTGGTAAATGTTTGAATTGTAGATCAAATCAATGGGAGGTATATCAAATCAAAAGCATTTAACTTTGATTTAAACTATTTTTAACCTAATTTGCAATGACCACTCCCTACTCCGTCAGCCAGCCCCCATTTTGGGTAATTTGTTCATGTTACATCTCCAGTCTTCCTCGAATAGGCCATATTTTTCCCAAGGAGGAAAAGCTACTGCATTTTTCTTCGCTTGAGTTGATGTCTGGATGATAATGCCCTATGCATCAAGCTTACATCAGTCTCAGACCAGCTGTTTAATATTTTCCCCAAACATTAAATGTTACTAAATTAAAGCCAAAAAGAGAAGTAGTAGCCTCAAAAGCTAAGACTATAAGTCAAAACAATTAATCAAAATTTAAAAACTCAATTTAAAAAGTACTGAATTTCCATGAGATTGTTCATTTTTCTCTTGTGCACTGACATTTTCTTTTTCTTTTACTTGATCTAACTTCTAACCAAGTTCATTCTTAAATTACAGGCAGCTAAGCCTTTGAAACTTTTATCTGCAGCTTTCAGAATTCACGAGGACAAATGGGAAAGTGGTAGAGCGTGACACGGCCACAGCTCGAGCCTGCAGAAGCCAGCCAAGCTTTATGCCTTCAGCAGCATGCCTCAACTCTCTGTGCTAGGTCAGTAGCTTTACACCATCTGGATTCCTCCCCCAGGATATATGATTTACTAAACCTGCTGTGATCCCATGTGTGACTCTTCCCAAGGAATTAAACAGAAAATACATTGCTCTCCCTATACAGCAATAAATCCCAAACATTTTGATCCCCATGGCCCCACTTGACGATTCACACAACACCCCCAAGGCACAAAGCTTCCCTTCCTAAGATTTAAAAAAAGGCAAAACAAAACCAGAGAGCAACCTTTCATCTTCCAAATACCATCACCACTTAAGAATTCTGAAATTACTTTTGCTTTTATATGAACGCACACATTTGGGAAAGGTAGAAGGAAACTCAGTGGGGGACCCAGGAGTGAAAGTGACTTGCTAACCTAGTTTATATGGCAACAGCCCATACCAGCCACCACCAAAAGTTAACCAGAGCTCTACAGCTCCAGTCTGCATGAACTCATCAAAACGTCTCCCAATCGTTCCTGGGACTTAGGGCCTCAATTTTGAGAGACAACTGTGATGAATATTTTAAGCAAAGTGCCAGCAAGTCCTCTACAGTACCCTTTATTTCATAAGACTCCAGACTGCCAATCAGAAAAGTCACAATCTAGAAACATTCACTAAATTTGTTCAATTGTTATCCAATTTGACTTAGAAAGAATATGTTGCACTTACATTTTTATGTGAGTGATTGGCATTCCGGAAATTTGCCACACTTTAAACTACAATAATAATTAACATATATTGAGCACTTACTTACTGAGTGTTCAGGCACTGTTCTAAGAATTTATATGTATTGACTCATTTAATCCTTATGTCGGCCCTATGAAATAATATTATCTTTATTATATAAATGAAGAAACCAAGGCAAGAAATTAATTTGTCCAAGGTCACAGGATTAGAAAGCAGCAGAACTCAGGCAGTCTGACTCCAGAGCCAGTTTCCTCACTACTATGTCATAACATCTTCATTGCAAATCCAGAGGATGAGGTTTTGACTAATCAGTTTATCCACAATATTGTTTCTACTGAGTGCCTTTCATCTTCCTTCATTCTTCCTGCCTTGTTCTCCTTTATTCTGTTTTGGGCATTGGCCAAATTACCATAAAGGACCCATGTATAACTGAGCTGAGTTCCTTCTTGCAAATGTGCTGTTTCCTGCTTTTCCTAGGGCAGAGAGGTTAAATATTTTCATTTAAAAAGCCTTCTATTTCAATTGAATTATAGTAAACAAAGCTCTGATTTACATCAACCAAGCACTTAAGCAAGAAGGTGAAAATGTCAGCAAGTCTCTCTTTCAAATGTTTAAAGTGCACAATCTCTAATTAGGAGTTGGCCATGCACTAGAGTAGATTTCCTGATCCACAAGCTGGAAGCGAAAGCTCTCCCTCTAAATCCCCTTTAACATTTAGTGCTTCTTACGATGTTTATTAGAAACTACCTTCTGTTAAAATTATTTGTGTTCATGAGTTACTTCCCTTTATTGCATTATAAATTCTTTGATGCCAAAATCTAAATTTTATGCCTGTCTCCCCCACAGAACTTTCCTTGTTGCCTTGTATAAAATAGCTCAAAATACAGTTGCTAATTTAACAACTGAATAAATATTGCAATAACCATAATGCTGGGCAAGTGGTCCTACTGCAACAATATGCTGAATTCTAAAGACAGATTATTCAATCCACGGAAAGCAACATAAAGGAATTTCACCTTAAGAATCAGCTAATACAAAACTGCAATAACTAATTATATTTAAATACTTATATTTAAGGTTGAAAAGCAAAAGAGAAAAAAAATTAGCTTGGCAGTAAGGTCCTGTGATAGAAGTTATTAAATCCTAAGGCATGTGAAGAATGTAAAACCTCTATGTAAAAGGAAATGAAAATCTAGAATTTGTCAATGATAATGGAAACATTGTGTGCAGGTATTCTAGCAGCACCTCTGCAAGAAGGACTCAGCTCTGCTATGCACGGGTCCTTTATATTTGCCTGCATGGCCTACTCAAAAAGATGGTACTAAATAAGGTAGTAAAATATCTAGGATTTGCTTTCCTAACTCTTAATCTTGGAATCCACATGTCTAGGTTGCATTGTGTCATATTGGGTGAAATTGCTGCTGTTACCTTTGGGAAAACTGGATTTTAATTCCAGCTCCACTATGTAGAGAACTTACAAAGCATGCTTTTAAGCTACATTATCTCATTTAATTTGGACAGAATCCTTGTGACTTTGTTGAAGAAACAGAAAGTCAAAGTTGTTAACTCAATTTATTAAGTGGCAGATCTAGGATTCAAATCCAGTTCCTTCTCACTCCAAGTTCTGTGCACTTCATCAACAATTTGTGGTAGACACCGCTAGCTGCCTAACCAATACTCATTCTCTTCTTCTTCCTGATTTTGTCAAGGAGAGTAACAGTCCAATCAAAGATGTTTCGCTCCCTAGACTCCTATGGTAATACGCCTCTAAGATGGCTCCCAGCTATCCCCACACCTCCCAGTATCCATGGCACTGTATTAATCCCCTCCCCCCTGAGTGGGAATCAGACCTAATGGCACTTCTAATGAATATTGGCAAGTAATGGGTAAAAGTGGGGTGATATCACTCCTGAGATTAGGTTACACGAAGACTGTGGCTTCCATTTTGGCTGCCCTCTCTCACTCTCTTACTCACTCTGAGGAAAGCCAGCTCATGTTGTGAGCTGCCCTACGAAGAAGCCCTCACGGCAAACGACTGAGGAACTTTGGCCAACAGTCAGTAAGGCGCTGAAGCCCTTAGTTGCTAAGGCAACTAAGCCTTTAGTTGCTAATGGGTTCAACAACCCATTAGCAACTAAACCCTGTCAACCACATGAGTGACCCTGGAAGTGGATTCTCCCCTAGTCAAGTCTTCAGATGAGACCACAGCCCCAAATGAAACTTTACTTGCAGATTTGTAAGAGATCTTAAGGCAGAGGCACCCAGCTAAGCTATGGCTGGATTCCTGGCCCGAAACTATGAGATATTAAATGTGTATGGTTTAAGCCTTTAAGGCAGGATAATTTGTTATGCAATATTAAATAAATAACACAATTTCTTTGCAGTTGTAGTTAGTGAGATAGAAGGAGAAGTCCAATGAATGGGGTTACTGGAAAAGCTACAGTTTTTTAATTAAAAAGGACAAATTCAGCTGGCATTAGCCTTTATGGCACCATGGAACTGCCATCCCAGCACTGTACTGCCTTCCTCTTGACAATTAGCTACAAAAGAAAAGGAAATCCTACTTTGGATCCTGTTATTTAAAGCCAAATACAATTCTAACTGATTTACTTCTTTTCCAGCTTCGGCCATGTCATTTAACATCTGTGAGCTTCAATTTCCTCTGTAAATTAGACAGTCAATAACAACAGCTCTTTCTACCCAGACAGGTGTTTTGACATGCTTTGCATCTCATAAAATGCAGTATAAATGTAAGGCATTATTGTTAATTTTATTTTAAGACCTCAAACTATTATTAACATTTAATGACAAGACCAGGTCTAATATCACTGACAATGAATGAAAATATTTAAATAATTTTAACTCTTACCAATATTTTTTTTTTAATTCCAAGTTTTAAAGAACCAAAATAAATTATTTGCAGGTAATTATTTTAATAACCATATCATAATAAAAAATTTTAGTTAATGCAACTGAACAATAAAACCAATAGAAAGTTTCACATCTCTTTCCTATACTATACGTGGTTTGGGTGAACTTTGTGTATGTTTTCAAAATAATTCACAAAAAAATGTGAAATATAAGCCCAGTAAGTAGCAAATTAAATTCAATACCTATACTTCATCAGCCAGTATCTTCCATGTAGCCCAAAGGGTATTGTGCATGAAGTGATTAAACAGTCGTTGCCCTTGGCTGCTGCTATTGAGGGTATACTTAATGGTGTTGCCCAGGAAGTATCATGGGGTGTGTGTTTTTGCACAATGGGATATCTCTTTTCAAATCAGACTCTAGGCAGGAAGCACCTCTTCCCACCAAGGGCAATTTAAAACCTGCCTCCTATCTTTGCAGCACACAGAAGACATCGATTACAGCAAGACAACACAGATGGGGATGTTCAGGTTAGAAATACAACATTACTTGACCATAGCTGGTAATTTTGCAGTACACACTTGAAAGAAAAAAGGCCACACTTAGAAATCCACAGATAAATCAAGCCACTAGCCTATAGTGAAGACTATACTTCAATAGCATAAGTGAAAATGAAGACATAGCTATAACAAGCCTACAGCAAAAACCAGACATCCCAGTAGCTGCAAATGCACAGGGAGAACCCAGTCTGGACGAGAATTATTTCCATATCCCCACTGGGTAATGACTCTCATCAGAGTTCTTACTTTAGAGAAATCTGGGACTAATACTAAAAGCTATTATATGGCCCGTACAATTTATCTTATGTAAGAACACGTAGAAAACTATGAAGCAATCACAATCAGTTGTGGGTTCAATTGCTCTCAACACATCTTTGGGGTGTTTCCGTGGGGCATCAGGGTTATAATGATGCTAACAGCACTAACATTTATTGAGTGCTTACTATAGGACAGATGTTGTTCTAAGTGCTTTACATTTATTAACTTATGCAATCCATACAACTCTGAGTTAAGTGTATTAGTATCATCCCCATCCTATAGATGAAAAAACTAAGTAACTGCACATAAGCTAGGAGGTAATACAATTGTGTAGAGAATCACACCCTCAACCACTACTCTAAAAACCTTTTCAGATCCTGCTATCTGTTGACTAGATCGTATGGACTCTAATGACTATTTGAGTCAAGATACTGTTCCCTAGTGTTGGCAAACTAGGTAAGCAGCCTGTATGATCTCTTATGGAAATCTTATTAATAAGGCTTATTTCTATCTGGGTATGCTGGCCACATATTCTGGTTATCTACTGCTGTGAAACAAACTATCCCAAACTTAGTGGCTTATAACAATTACAATCCTTTTATCTTGCTCACGAATGTGTATTCTAGGCAGGACTAGTCTCTGCTCCACATAGACTCATCTGGGGTGGCTCTAAGGCTGGGGCTTTACTACCCACAGATGGAGGCTAGAATCATCTGAAGGCTTACTGCCTTGTTAAGTTGATGCTGGCTGTCCAGTGGGACCTCAGCTTGGGCTGTCAGCCAGTATAACTACATGAGTCCTCTTCATGTAGCTGTTTGGCTTCCTCATAGCATGGTGGCTGGATTCCAAGAGCCAAGTCCCAGAAGAATAAGGTGGAAGTATGCCATTTTTATATTGGTAAGGCAGTCACAAAGGTCAGCTCAGGTTCAAAGAGAGGAGACATAGACCCCATAACTCAGTAGGAAGAGCATCAACGTCATATTGTAAAAATAAGTTTCAGTATGAGATATATTGTGGCAGCCATCTTTGGAAAATATCTCTGTCACAAGGCAATTATAACTTTTTAAAAGCTAAATATAATGGACATACACAATAAATAAACAAGTTAAATGTTTGTCACCAACATCCAACCATATTAAATACCTCCTGAGTTACTTTAAAAAATAAAAATTTCACTGTATAAATTTCCTTCTATTATAGCACTCAAAGACATTTCAATTCACAGCTTAATTATATCTGATCTGGTTTCAACTTCCTAGGGACCAAATTTGAGATTAAATCACCCTTTTAATGGGAATGGTTAGGGAAATAATGACTGACATCATTGAAGATTCTATTTTTCTATCATCATGTTAATAGGGAAAAAGCATGGCCACTCAAGTTTTTAAAGGTAAAATGTCATTTTCAGTAACATCTACTACCTCTGAGACATTTCACTCTGCTTTAAACAAACCACTGTAAATCAAAATCTTCGTTCACTTTACCAAGATGGCATGTCATCTGTAGATCCTTCACTGAGGACACTAGAAAACAACTCCATCACTGTAATTCATGTGCCTCTGGTCAATGGTCAGAAACAGTTATTGATTTCATTCTGATTACAAGGGCTCGGTATTTTTTGTGTCGAAAATTCAGGGTCATCTTTTTAAACGTGCTGCTGTTTGTCTTCATTATCACTTTCACCCCTAGTTATACTATTGTCCAACCTGAAGAGTCCCATCCACCATCTCCTTAACGGGCCTAAATCATATACATTAATCATAAATCTCAATTTCTGTATTTTCTCTGAACACACACAATCCATGTAAGAGGTATACTTGTGCTGCAAAATCTTATCTGAAAATGATTTGGAGACGTTTGGAGCGCCTACTGGAAATTTCAAGAAGTGCGGAGACACCACGTAAATTCAGAGTACAGGAGAGCTTTACCTATTTAGGGTCTGTTAGGCAATTAATGGGTTCAGCAAGGGTATTTAGGCCTTCTGGCTTATAGGAAAGCTTAACTGAGGTCAGAAGAAGGTGAAATAAATTGGAATAGAGTTGAACTTATGGATCCTTCTAGAAGGGAGTGAGAATTAAGAGCCTAGGAATGAGGATATCAAGGTGAGCAGAGCAGGAGGGAGTGTTATGATTTCTTGTCACACACCCCCCACCCCAACACCAGAACATAAGCTCCATGAAGACAAGGGTTGTTGGCTGTCTGTTCACTGTGAAACACCCAGTACCTAGAACTGTTCCTGGCAGGTAGCAGACCCTCAATCATATTTGTTGAATGAATGAGCAATAGTGATAGATGGTAATAATCCTTGAGAAATAAAGTGCAGTGAGAGATGGGAATCCAGGATTTTACTATTTGAAAGCAGATGCCATCCTTTAGGTCTTCACCTTCTTATCACCCCTACTTATTCTGTCCTATTCCTCACCAAGTCTCAACCAGAGTAGGATGTTCACCTTTTCCCTCTCTCCAGAAAGATGAAAGGCAGAGCTTCATCTCCCCATCAGACCTGTAAAGAAACAGATACATCCACCAAAGAGAAAATCTACCCACATCAACAAAAAAGGCCATCTATACAGTCCAACTGCAAATATTCTCTGCCTTGTAGAAAGGAGCAGTACCTGCTGCCTGGTGTTTTTAATGGCATGCTATGTTGACCTTCCATTAATAGGGTCACAAGGCCAAAGAGTCATCA
>JAQZBX010016395.1:0-36516 GCA_029593785.1 Cabassous unicinctus | reverse complement strand
GAAGCAGTCTTTTGAGAAGCAGTTTTGATGTTGGAAAGAAGGCCCCAGGAGAAGAGAAGCAACCATTTGCCTGATCGTCTACAGCTGACCTTGTGGAGGAACCAGGAGCTAAGCCCGGAGAGAAACGCAGCCCCGGGAAGAGAGGAACCCCAGAAGCCTGAACCCTGGGCAAATGTCGGCAGCTGTCTTGCTCCAACACATGACAATGGACTTTGGTGAGGGAAGAAACTTATGCTTTATGGCCTGGTAACTGTGGACTTCTACCCCAAATAAATACCCTTTATAAAGACCAACCCATTTTTGGTATTTCACATTAGCACCCCTTTGGCTGACTAATACAGAGCCTTAAGAGGAAGAGGAAGCCTGAACCCTTGCAGACATCAGCAGACATCTTGCTCCAACATGTGGCAACAGATTTTGGTGAAGAAAGTAACTCATGCTTTATGACCTGGTAACTATAAGCTTTTACCCCAAATAAATACCCTTTTAAAAAGCCAACAGATTCTGGTATTTTGCATCAGCACCCTTTTGGCTGACTAATTCACTGGTCATAGACAGACATGATTTTTTCTGAACACCCCATTCAATTTCATTGGTATTTATGTATGCCCTTGTACCAGTGTAATGTATTTTGACTATTGTAGCTTTGTAGTAAATTTTAAAATTGGGAATTGTTACAGCTCCAACATCCTTCTTTTTTTTTTTTCAAGATTATTTTAACTATTTGGTCCTTCACTGTTCAATAAAAAATTGTTTATTGGCTTTTCCACTTCTGCTAAGATATCTGTTGCAATTTTGATTCATATTGTATTTAATAGGTAAATCATGTTGGGTGGAATTAACACATAAATAATATTTATTCTTCAAATCCATGAACACGAAATATCCTTCCATTTATATAGTCTTATTTGAATATTTTCAGAAATGTTTCCTTGCTTTAACTGTATAAGTCCTTTACAGCCTTGGTTAAATTGTTTTTTTAATAATTTTTTTTTTAAAGATACTTAGATTACATAAATGTTACACAAAAAATATAGGGATTCCCATATGTCCCAGTCCCCACACCTCCCACACCCTCCCACATAAACATCCTTCATTAGTGTGGCACATTCATTGCAATTGGTAAACACATCCTGGGGCTTTGCCATTAAGCATGGACCATTCACATTGTAGTCTACACTCTCTCCCACACAGTTCTGCATGTTATGTGATGATATAAAATGGCCTATATCTGTCATTGCAGTGTAATTCAGAATGATTCCCAAGACCTGAAAAAACCCCTGTATTACAACTCTTTTTTCCTCTCCCTGCCCCAGAGCCTCCAGTGGCCACTGGCTCCACATCAATGTTGTAAATTCTTCCATTGCTAGAATCACAATATGTCTATAGTAGAATACCAGTAAGTCCACCCTAGTCCATAGTTCTTTCCCCAATCCTGAGGATTCTGGGATGGTGAAGTCCACTCCACCTCTAATTGAGAGGGGGCTTATATCTCATGGGGAAGATGGATCAGCCTTGATTAAATTTAATCCTAGTTATTTGATGTTTTACACTTGCTCTGGTATACAGAATTTTATTCTTGATTTCCTTTTAAAATTGTTAATTACTAATCTATAGAAACATGATTGATTTTTTTAATTGATATACACTCCATCTTGCTATCTTAATTATTAGCTCTTAGCTTTGTTTCATATTTATGAGAATTTTCTGTATATACGTTCATGCCGTCTGCAAACAATGAAAGTTTTACTTCTTCCACTTCAATTTGGATGCCTTTATTTTGTTTTCTTGCCTAATTACTCTGGCTAGAACTGACATTCCAATGTTGAATTACATTGGTGATCACCCTTGCCTTGTTCCTGAATTTGATGCTGTCTATGTGGCTTTCATATATGACCTTTATCATATTTAGTTAATTTCCTACTATTCCTAGTTCTATTATACTTTTTACAATAAAGGTGCTGGGTTTTGACAAGTGACTTTTCTGCCTCAATTTACACAGTCATGTTTTTCTTTTATTTTATTTTTGTTATATTTACTTCATTTTATTAATATCGTATATTATGTTAATTGATTTTCTTATGTTGAAATACACATTACTTGGGAGAAATCTCAGTTGATCATGGTGTATCATTCTTTTCAGAAACAGTTGGATTCTGGTTGCTAGAGTTTGGTTCAGTGTTTCTGCATCAATATTGACACAGGATATTGGTCCATAATTTTTTGTGTTATCTTTATCTATCTTTGGTATTAAGGTGAAGCCCTAAATCATAGAATTAATTAGGAAATTATTAACTATGATTCAGTTTTTTGGAGGAATATGAGCAAGATAGGTGTTTGTCAATTTTTGGTGAAATTCACATGTGAACTCATCAGGTACTGTGATTTTTCTTGTTGAGTTTTGATTACTTATTTGTTTTCTTTGTTCTTTTAAGTCTCTTTAAATCTTCTATTTTCTTCAGAAATATAAGTAGTTTTTCCATTTCATCTAGGTTATCTATTTTCTTGTGGCACAATTCTTCATTTTGTCCTTTTTTATACTCCATTTTATTACAGTGGCGTGTATGGCAATGTACCCCCGTTCATTTCATTTCTGATGTTAATTATTTCTCTCCTGCATCCTTTTGTCTTTGTCATACTAGCTAATATCTTTTATTGATTTTATTGACCTTTAGAAAAAAGCAACTTTTGTTTGTATTGATATTCTCTATTTTGTTTTTATTCTCTATTTCCTTTAGCTCCAATATAATATTTGTAATTTCATTCCATCTCCTTTCTTTGGTTTTATTATGTTCTTCTATTTTAGTGCATCAAGTTGTGATGTTAAGTCTTATATATTGACATTTGAATTCAGAGCTATACATTTCCCTCTCACTATTGCCTTAACTTCTCTATAAGATTTGATATATCTTGTTTCTGTTTATTCTTGTCAAGACATTTCTTAATTGCCTCTCTGACTGCTTTGACTCATTGTTTAAGAATGTACTCTTTAACTTCCACATAGTTCATTTTCCAGGTATTTTTTAAAATTAATTTTAGCATGATTCAGTATTGTTAGAGAAGTTTCATTATGCTATCAATCTGTTAAATTTATTAAGTCTTGTATTGTGATCTAGTGTATGATCTATTTTGAAGAAAGACCTGGTTGCACTAGAGAAAAATGTATATTGTGGTCATTTTGGGTGAAGTGTTCTGCATGTATCTTTTAGCTATAGATTGTTCATCATATCACTCAAGTTATACATTGTTTTATCAATCTTATGTTTTATCCATTATTAAATGTTGCATATTGAAGTCTATTACTAGCTCATAGAACAATATATTTCTCTTTTCAAATATGTCAATATTTGTTTCATTATTGTGAGTCTCTGCTGTTTCAGTGCATATAAAACTTTTATGTCTTCTTGTTGACTTGACCATCAGTATGTAGTCTACTCTTTGTCCTATTTAACAAATTGGCCTTGAAGACTATTTCATCTGATATTAGTACAGCTACCCTAGGTTTTTTAGGTTACTTTTGGCATGGAATATTTTTTCCATCCTTTTGCTTTCATCCAACTTGTGCTTTTGAATTTGAGTTGAGTCTCTTGTATTACACATACAGTTTTAACCATTGTGCCAATCTCTACATTTTGATGGAGGATTTCGTCCATTTTTATTTAAAGTATTTACTAATAATGCAGAATTTTCTTCCACCATTTTTACTATTTTCCCTTCATTAGTTTATACTGTTTTTGCTTGTTTTATATATTTCTTCCCTAGATTCTTGATTAATGTCTGTTTTCATATCTTTTTAATATTTGTCATTACACTTTTTAAAGTCCCTTCACATTTTCATCTATTTGCTTTTTCAGATACTGTGTGCTTACTATTTGGCTTAAATAAAAGATACTAATCTATAAAAATCTAACTATTTGATACCAACTTAACTTCAATAATATATGCAAACATTTGTTCCTATGCCCCAGCATCTCCTCATTTCATTATTGTACTTATTACAAAGTATATCCTTTCACAGTAAATATTCTAAACCATAGAATTTCATTAACTTTTCTAGTTTTTTTAAAATTTTTTCTTCATTTTTAAAGAAGTTTAGACTACATAAGTGTTACATTGCATATATAGGAAATTCCCATATACCCCACTCCCTCTTGCTCCCACACTTTCCCCAATTAATAAAATCTTTCATTAGTGTGGTACATTTGTTACAGTTGATGAACTGGCCTGGTAATACATATTGCCTAAGAGTTACCTCCTCATGGCCTCTTTGTTGCTCAAAGGTGGCCACTCTCTAAGCAAAACTCAGGATATAAATTCACTTTTTCCCCCCAATGTGGGATGTGACTCCCAGGAATAAGCCTCCCTGACACCATGGGATTAATACCAAGCACCAATTTATGATGCATTTGTTGAAAGACTTAGACCAAAAGGGGTAAATGTTAAATGCAATTGAGTTTTTATGGCTACAAGATTTCAAGGGTTATTGCAGAGTTTATACTTTTGCTCATCTTAGGAGGATCACACTGTCTGCCACAGTAAACAGTGCCTCAAATAGATGTTCTTTGGGGTCCTAGAGACACCTAGACACTAAAGGGAAGGCAAACAGCCCCAGTAAATTGCCACTTTGTCAGTTGGCCTTACCTTGGAATATATGATAACTCATCTCCCCCAATATATCAGAGTTAGACTCATTTATAATTGTCCTACACATCATTCTTCTATCCCATTTATTTGAATGTATAATTATTACTGTATCTGTTAAAATATGTCCCAGAGCCTTAAATCTTCTGGCTGTTCATATGATGAGTGAGACTTGAATATCAACAGAATTGTGGCCAATATCTACTCTTCAGTTCATCCAACTCACCAGGACAACTAGCAAAATGATGATGATGGAAAATGCCAATCCAAGAAGCAGAGAACATCTTCAACTCCAAGCAAGACAGTTCCATCCATCTGCTCCATGGTATCTAAGCACCCTCTCAGTTGGAGGCAGAGTTGGGCATCACCATGCCCAAATCCTCAAGATAGAGGAATGAACAAACGTAGGGGGCATTACAACTATGGACTAAAGTAGAGTTATTAATATTCTAGTAATGGAAGAATGTGTAATGTTGATATAAAGCCACTGGTCACCAGAGGTTCTTAGGGGAAGGGGAGGGTACAATAAGTGTGACATGGGACATTTTTGAGACATTGGAATCATTCTGTATGATATTACGACAGATGCCAGCCATTATACATTTTTAAAAAATCTACAAAATTGTGTCGTTCATTAATTTTTGAGCGTATGCTTTTTAGAACCTGAACAAATAAGTGGAATTACATTAAAAATAATAGAATATAATACAAGGGGCTTATCATTACCCATATGCTTACCTTTACAAGGAATCTTTATTCATTTTTGCTGCTTCAGTCCACTCTCTATTGTCCTTTCTTTTCCATCTGAAAAACTAGCTGTATCATAATTGTAGGCCAAGTCTAGCAGTGATGTTCTTCCACAGCCTTTCTTGATCTGGGAATATGCTAAGTGTGCCCTCATCTATAATACAACATGCCAGATATAAAATTCTGTGTTGAGATTGTATTCTTTCAGTGCTTAAATATTTCACCCCACTGCCTTCAAGCCACAATGATTTTGCTGAGAAACCAACACTTAATTTTGTAGGAATTACTTTTTATATAACATGTTGCTTTTCTCTTCCTTCTTGCAGATCTCTTTCCTTGTGTTTGGGTTCTACAGTTTTACTATGTTATGCCTGGGATAGTTCTCTTCAAGTTTCTCCTCTTTGTTGTTCCTGGTATTCATGAATACTTGTGCATGTCTTTAATTAAATTAGAGAAGCTTTCTGCCATTATTTCTTTTCATATTCTCCTATCCCTTTCTCTCTTTTTTTTCCTCAAAATCAATTTATGACTGTATTGGTATTCTTAAGGATACCCCATGACACAAAGGCTATGTTCACTTTTTCTCATAGATATTTTCTTTCTCTATTTCAGCCTGAATCATTTCAATTTTGTTGTCTTTGATTTCAATGATTTTTTCTTGTCTATATCCAAACTCTCATCTTATTCTTTGATGTGTTTTTAAGTTTTATCTTCTCCTTTAGATGGACTATAATTTCTCGTCTTTGTCTCATGAGCTTTTAATATATTTTTTATCTTTATTTTTAATAAAGTTTTAAATTATAGAAAAGTTATGTAAAAAATATAGGGAATTTCCTTATACCACACTCCTTCCCATTCCCACAGTTACCCCTATTGACAACATCTTTCATTAGTGTGGTATACTTGTTACAATTGATGAACAAATATTGAAGAATTGCCACTATGGTCTGTAGTTTAAATTATGGCTTACACTTTTCAACATACAATTTATAGGCTTTGACAAAATGTCTAATTACTTGTATCTGTCATTACAATATCATACAGGAAAATTCCAATGTCCCCAAAATGTCCCATGTTCCACCCATTTTTCTCTCCTTCCCTCAGAACCTCTGGTAACCAAAATCTTTATATACATGTTAAAAGTTTTTCTTTTACTATAATAATAAATCTACTTTGGTCCATGTTTGCATTTTCCCCTTATCTTTGTTTATTTCTCAATCTTGAGGATTTTGGGGATGGTGATGCCACTCTGCTTAAAATTGAGAGAGGTCTTAAGAGGTATTATAAGCTTTCATTTTACAATGTAAATTTTACTGTTTTAATTTTTTATCTATGGTATTAAGTCCTTGAGTTTTATGTTTCTAAAGTTTGAATCCAGGTGTTTATATGACAAATATATCATTGAGTGGCAGTAGCTAAGAAAAAAAATCAATGCAAAAATCATATTTCACTGTTTTTTGAAAATTGGTTACTAGTTGTCTGGTCTTTTCCCTTAGAATCTAGCTTTACTATATAACTTGTCATAACTTACAAAATAGTGTGGGAGAGAGTGTAAACTACAATGTGAACTATAATCCATGCTCAGTGGCAATGCTCCAAAATGTGTTCATGAATAGTAATAAAAGCACCACATTAATGAAGGATGTTGTTAATGTGAGAAAATGTTGGAGGGGTAAGGCACAAGGCACATGGGACTCCGTACATTTTTTATGTAACATTTATGTAATCTAAGTATCATATATATATATATATATGTATGTTTATATATATATATATAAAGATCAAACTGAGGCAAACGTATGGGGCCTCTCCTTTACAAGAAATTCCTCTGTTTATTAGAATTAGAATATCTCCCCTATTACTATGAAATAGAATTTACCCCCTACAGAATGCTCTATTGCAGTCCTAAAGCCAGAAATCCTTTGTACCACATTGAATTTATTGTCTCTTAGACTACTTTAACTGTCTTCATCCTGTTTCTGCCTGCATGGCAAATTCTGGGAAGAACAACACAGCAGTGGGTGTTCTGGGTCAGATCTTCAGGCTGCCACTGAATAGATTGGAACCAATATAAATGCACTTCAGTATGTGTATAGAGGTTACTCTGCTCCCCTAAAACAGAGGTGGGGACCAAGAACTAGAGTTCAGCTGGCTCTACGCTGAGCCAGGGAGAGGTTAAGGTAGATTTCAGCTGTTGCTACCAGTTTTAAATTTCATTTTCTTGATTCAGGACTCTCTCTGTTACTGCAATAATTTAACTGATTTCTCGAGCTTGGTGAAGATAGTCTGGATGGTTTCTGTAGTTTTTCAAAGATTCTGTGGGAGCACAGACCCTGTAGTGTCTCATGCTACCAATTTGGTTGCCTGAATCCATCATAATAATATAAAGACACTTATATAATTTATGGATGTAATTTTATTTCCTAGAGAAAACAACTAGCAATGTAATGAAATGAAGTATGATTAAAAAACCTAACAGAGGGAACAAATTTGAGTATTAAATATTATATTATCCAAAAAGAAGTCAAAAGGGAAGACTCAGAATTTCAAAAATATACAATATGTAATGAAAATAGCATAAATAAATAATGATTTTAAATATAAGTGGACTAAATCTTTCATCTAAGGGCCCTATAATTGATGCTGTTAAAAAGTAAGACTCAACCATATGATGTCTATATTTAATAGATAGGGTGGGAAGATAATAGAGTAGGGAGTTCAATGACTCAGACCTGCGAACAAAAACAAAAATTAAACAGGTATAAACTGTTAGAAACAATTAGTTTGAAACTCTGGAGGCAAGAAGAAAACTATATAGCATCCAGGGAAGAGCAGAATGAAGAGGCTGATAAATTATTGTAAAGAAATGTAGATTGTTAACAATGTGGTAGCTACTGATGGCCACCCCTAACTCTCATGGTAGGCCACAGTGCAGTCCAGCTGCTGGTTAGCTCACTGGTGACAGAAAGGGACATAAAAATCCTCTTCCCCAAGACAAGTGATGGGCATGGTGGATCAATGTTCTCAGCATTTGATTAGTGAATTTGGATTTTGGGGGCCTGTTTTTGAAGGGCATCCATTATTTCATTATATCTCAGATAAAGGCTGCAAAAGCCATTGTTTCACCTTGTACTGTCATGGGTAACAGCTGATGTTTTTTCAAACTGGCTCAGAGATAAGCAGCAGTGATGGGGACTTAAGGACCCTAAGCCTCCTCAGGGATTTGGGGGTTAATTGGTTGAAGGGCAGTATTGGCTGGACAGGTCAGGGAAGCTCAGCTTTGAGGAGACATCAGAGATTGAAAATAACCATATGATCTTCTCCATTGATGTAGAAAAGGCATTCAAAAAAAATCCCACACCCCTTGATAAAAACACATAGCACACCAAGAATAGAAGGAAACTTCCTCAACAAGATAAAGGGCATATATGCAAAGCCCACAGCTAACATCCTACTTAATGGTGAAAGAGTGAAACTTTCACTCTAAGATCAGGAACAAGGCAAGAATGCTTCCTGTCAACACTGTTATTGAAAATTTTACAGAAAGCTCTTGCCAAAACAATTAAGCATAAATATAAATAAAGGTATCCAAGTTGGAAAGGATTAAATACAAATTTCCTTATTTGCAAATGATATGATCCTACATATAGAAAATCCTTAAAAATGCCACAACAAATCTCCCAGAGTTAATAGATGAATTCACCAAAGTGACAGGGTACAGGATCAACACCCAAAAATTAGTAGTGGTTCATTACACAGGCAATGAATAATCAGAAACATAAATCAAGAAGAGAATTCCATTCACAAAAGCAACTAAAAGAATCAATTATCTAGGAATAATTCTAACTAAGGATGTATAGGATTTATATACAAAAACTACAAAACATTGCTAAAAATAATCAAATAAGACCTAAATAAATATTATAGAAAGGCATTCTGTGTTCATGGATTAGACTAAATATCGCTAAGATGTCAGTCATACCCAAAGCGATTTATAGATTCAATGCAATCCCAATCAAAATTCCTAAAACTTTCTTTGAGGAAATTGATAAGCTAATCTTCAAATTTATATGGAACTCTAAGTAGCCCAAAATGCTAAAGCCATTCTGAAAAGGAAGAATGAAGTTGGAGGACTCACACTTCCCAATCTTAAAACTTATTACAAAGCCACAGAAATAAAAACAGTACCATATTGGCCCAAGCACAGACATATAGAGCAATGGAATTGATTTGAGAGATCAGAAATCAGCCTTCAAATTTAAGGACAACTGATTATTGACAATTTCTCATTTGAGTAGTGTCTTCAGCAAATAGTTTTGGGAAAACCGAACTTTGTATGCAAAACACAAAAAACTAAAAATTGATCAAAGACATAAATATAAAAATTCTATTATATAAAAATTCTATCAAGAACCTAGAAGAAAAAGTAGGGAAGCATCCTCAGGTTCTTGTGCTAGGCCATGGTTTCTTCGATTTTAAACCCATAGCACAGGCAACAAGAGAAAAAAAAAAATGTATATATATATATATATACATATATATTGTACATTGTGTCTCAATGTACATTACCACAAAAATAATCTGACAACCTACACAGTGGGAGAATGTATTTGAAAACTGAATATCTGATAATGGTTTAATATCCAGAATATATAAAACAACATAACAACAAAAATCAATGCAATTAAAAAGTGGGACTTGAATGCACATCTCTCCAAAGAGGATATATAAATAGCTACAGAGTAGATGAATAGATGCTCAACACCACTAGCTTTCAGGGAAATGGACATTAAAAACACAAAGAGATATCATTTCACAACCACTAGAATGGCTATTACCAAAAGATAATTTTACTAGTGTTGGAGAAGATGCAGAGAAATAGGAACACTCATTCACTGCTGGTGGCATTTTAAAAGTGTGCAGCCACTGTGGAAGAAAGTGTTATGGTTCCTCAGAAAGCTAAATATAGATCTACCATATGTCACAGCAATCCAACTACTAGGTATATACCCAAAATAATTAAAAGTAAGGACTTGAATAGATATCTGCACACTAAAGTTCATAGCAGCATTATTCACAACAGCTAAAAGATGGAAGCAACACAAATGTCCATCAACTGATTAATGAATAATTAAGATGTGGTATATACATACAAGAAATGAAATCTTATTCAGTCATAAAACAAAGTATTGATATATGCAAAAACATGAATGAACCTTGAAGACATCATATTGAGTGAAATAAATCAGACGCCAAAGATCAAATATTGTATGATCTCACTGATATCAAACATTTAGCAATAGCAAACTCATAATCAATACCTAGAAAAAAGGTTAATTAAGGGTGAGGCTGGGGAATGATGGAAATATTTTGGTGGTGGGTGGTGGTGATGTGATCACAATACTGTGACCTCAATTAACAGCACTTATATATCTACTCTTTTACTCAAATTCAGATATATATATATATATATCAGTAAAAGAGGAAAATGTTAGATTGTATATGTGGTGAGAGAAGAAAAGTTTTTTTAAAAATCTATGGATTTTTTTAATGTGAAATATAAGATAAATCATGAACTTCAGTTAATAGCACAATTTTTAAAATATGCCCTTACCAATTGTAACAAATGTTTCACAATATACATTTTTGGTGATGTGGTGGTGTATGGGAATCCTGAATTTTGTGCACAATTGTTCTGTAAACCCACAATTTCTCCAATAAAGAAAAACATTTAAAAATGATGAATAGTAAAAGGATGTAAAAATGTATCCCTTTAAATATAAGCATATAAATAAACCTGTGTAAAGTAATGCTATTAGAAAAAGTAGACCTCTGTATTCCAGAGATATGAAGGATAGTATAGAATAACAGTATAGCTATAAGGCTTAGCTCTCACTAAAACCACAAAAAAAAGGTCAGGGGCTACAGTGGAGACCTACTTTGGGGCACAGCAAACCAGGATACTGTTTACCAACTTCCAGAAGCGTGAGGATCAGAGACACAAAGAAGCCTAAACAAGTAATCTTGAGATATTAAACCTCCCAGCTTCCAGGAAGGGCTCCCCTCCCCCATCCCTGAGATATTAAGCAAGGGTAAAACTCCCGGTGAATTGTATCTAAGAGTAGAGCAGACATCAACCTCCACAGAAAGGGGCTCTGAGTCATCTAGGAGGGTACTGGACAGATAAAGAAGCCAAGAATAATCATGGGTTGCTTACCTCAGTGGCTGGAAGGGGCACACAACCCAGCCCTCAGGGTGGACAGACTAGGTGGAGACCCTAGCCCCCTTCTCCAAACAGCAGTGTGACAGCAGATTTCCTGAGGAAGAGGGCTTTGGGAGAGTGGTGAGTGATTTTTCTGAGGTGAGTTTAGCCAGCTGGGGCTCCCTTGAATATTGGAAGGGACCCTGACTTGATAAGGAGAAGGGAGGGGGATCACCTCAGGCTGGTGGTCATGCCAAGCCACTAGGGTAAAGAGAGGAATTAATAGTGAGGAGGCAGAGATAGACGCGATCAGCACCACTCCAGCTGACTGCAGGGAATCTAACCTGCTAGAGGGCAACGGGGTGGATAGCCTTCTGATTGGCTAACTAACCCAAGAAGTCAGAACCTCTCAGTGGAAGAATTCTTGCCTAACATATATGAGGCTGCTGGTTCAATTCCTGGCTATTCCTTGAGAAATGATTCATGAGGTTATCAGGCATGCAGCTGAAACTTTATGACAGGGAACATATAGACATATTCTTTGTATTAGCTTTTCTTGGAACTCTTATTTTTTTAAAAAAGTTCCTTTTCTTTTATTTCCCTTACTTTACTCACTAAAACCCAGTTCAAAACTTGCGGAGGACAGACTGCAGGGTGAGTGATTGAGGAACATCATCAGCCTGAGAAGATCCTTAGGGGTCTAAGAGAGAAGGCTGTTTTACTTTTTTTTCTTCTGTCTCTTATCTTAAAAAAAAAAAAAAATGAATTGCTGCTGTCTTGATTCTTGCTTGTATTTTATCCCTTTCTTTTGTTTCTCTGCTTGTTTTACTTTTTCTTTTTTCTTTCTTTCTTTCCTTTGATTACTGATCTATTCTACCTACCCAATTTCTTTTCACTCTTTCACCTTTATGTTTTGTTTTCTGTTGTTCTTTCATTCCACCTCTTTATTTGGTCTCCAGTTTTTCCTTGTCTGTATTTCTCCATCTCTCCCTTTTTCTCTGTATACTTCCTATGATGCCAAAATTACCCTAATATCAAAGCCAAACAAAGATGCCAGAAGAAAGGAAAATTACAGACCAATCTCTCTAAGGAAGCTAGATGCTAAAATGCTCAAAAAAATACTTCTTAACCGCATTCAACAACACATCAAATGAATTATACACCATGACCGAGTGGGTCTCATCCCGGGTATGCAAGGATGGTTCCACATAAGAAAATCAATCACTGTAATACATCATACAAAGAGATCAAAAGAAAAAAACCACAGGATCATTATAGACACAGAAAAAGCATTCAACAAAACATAGGACCCTTTCCTGATAAAAACACTGCAAAACATAAGAATAGAAGGAACCTTTTGAACATGATAAAGCGTATATATGAAAAACCCACAGCTAACATCATCTTCAATGATGAAATCCTAAAAGCTTTCCCTTTAAGATCAGGAAGCAGACAAGGATGTCCACTATCACTGTTCCTATTTAACATTGTGTTAGAAGTAACTGCTCAAGCACTAAGACAAGAAAAAGATATAAAAATCATCCAAATTGGAAAGGAAGAAGTAAAAATTTCGCTATTTGCAGATAACATGATCCCATACATAGAAAGTCCTGAGAAATCTACAAAGAAGCTTCTAGAACTTATGAGTGAGTTCAGTAAAGTTGCAGGCTATAAGATCAATGCTCAAAAATCTGTAGCATTTCTGTACATCAATAATGAGCAATCTGAGGAGGATATCAAGAAAAAAATCCCATTTACAATAGTAATTAAAAGAATCAAATACCTAGGAATAAATTTAACTAAAGAGGCAAAAGACCTATATTCAGAAAACTACACAGCACTGTTAAAGGAATACAAAGAAAATTTAAATAAATAGAAGAATATTCCCTGTTCATGGATAAGAAGACTAAACATCATTAAGATGTCTGTCTATCCTACCCAAACTAATCTACAGATTTAATGCAATCCCGATAAAAATCAACACAGCATTTTTTAATGAATTGGAAAAATTAACTGCAAAATTCATTTGGAAGGATAAGAGGCCCTGAATAGCCAAAGACATATTAAAAAGAAAAATGAAATTGGAGGTATCACACTACCTGACTTTAAAACACACTACAAAGTTACAGTGGTCAAAACTGTATGGTAATGGCACGAGGATAGACAAACTGACAAATGGAACCTAATTGAGAGTTCTGATATAGATCCTTGCATATACAGTCATGTGATATTAGACAAGGCCACCAAGCCCACTCAACAGGGAGAGAATGACCTCTTCAAAAATGGTGCTTGGAGAACTGGATATCCATATCCAAAAGAATGAGACAGGAACATCATCACAAATCTTATACAAAAATCAACTCAAGATGGATCAAAGATATAAATATAAGAGCCAAGATCATACAGACCATGGGAGATAATGTAGGTAAACAACTGCAGGACCTTGTAATAGGAAATGGCTCCATGAACTTCACACTCAAAGCATGAGTAGTGAAAGAAAATATAGATAAATGGGATCACCTCAAAATTAAAAACTTTTACACCTCAGAGGATACTATCAAGAAAGTAAAAAGGTAGCCGACTCAATGGGAGAAAATATTTGGGAACCAAATAGCTGATAGAAGCCCAATATCCAGCATACATAAAGAAATCCTAAACCTCAAAAATAAAAAGAACAACAACCCATTTAAAAAATGGGCAAGCTACCTGAAAAGACACTTCTCCATGGAATAAATACAAATGGCTAAAAAAGCACATGAGAAGGTGCTCAACATAACTAGCTATTAGGGAAATGCAAATCAAAACTTCAGTAAGATACCATCTTACACCCATTAGACTGGTGGCTATTACAAAATAAGTGTATTATAAGTGTTGGAGAGGTTGTAGAGGTATGGGAACACTCATCCACTGCTGTTGGGAATGTAGAATGGTCCAGCCATTGTGGAGGACAGTTTGTCAGTTCATCAAAAAACTAACTATAGAATTGCCATATGATCCAGCAATTGCAGTGCTGGGTATATACCCAGAAGAATTGAAAACAAAGACAAGAACATATATATGCACACCAATGTTCTTAGTAGCATTATTCACTATTGCCAAAAGTTGGAATCAACCCACATGCCCATCAACAGAAGAACAGGTAATCAAAATGTGGTGCATACATACATAGGAATAATACACAGCTGTAAGAAGGAATACAGTGCTAACACATGGGATAACATAGATGAATCTTGAGGACATCATGTTGAGTGAAATAAGCCAGGCATTGAAGGATGAACAGTACATGACCTTATTGATATGAATTAAGCAAATTGAGCAGACTCAGAGAGCTATTGTCTGGGAGATAGGTTTCCAGGAAATGGAAAGAGAGAAGAAGTATGTGAGCCAACACCCACATGGATGTAATCTATGATAAGGTGAAAATGTGTGGTTGCATATTGAAGGGATATGACAGGAGGGTAGTGATACTATTGGGTTAGGTGGTAGAGGTTTGACAAATGGTTAGATTGGGGAGGGTGGGTGGAAGGTCCAGGGAACTGGGGGAAGGGTTGGGAGAGTGTCCAAGTGAACACTGGTGATTTGCAGGTATGTGATTGAAAGTACAAAGTTGGGAATTCTCTTATGGCAATATGACAAGGAAAGGTTACTGGTTTAGGGTGTTGGATGGGGGCATTTGGGACAGGGCGCATCTGGGTCAGGGTCAGGCTTCTAGGGAGTGTGTGAGTGATCATTTTGTCATAATGTGTTGTATCAGTGGGTGGAGACCCACATAATGAGCAGGAATTAGCTGGACTCCCATCCTCGGGAGAACCAATTTGTTCACAAATAGAGAGGCAGGAGTCTCTTGAGAGCTTTGGTGGATCCTAATAGGGGCAGACAAATCAGTGTGCCAACTCCTCAGTCTTGTTGCATGTAACTATGAATCTTGTTATCCAAGGAGTGAAGCCAGAGGGTTACTGTGAGCCCGAAGGGGAGGGGGAAGGAGGAATAGAATAGGTCAAACAGGGGCTATTTCTTTGGCAATGGAAGTGTTCTACATGATCTTGCAATGGTGGACACAGGCCATGTTAAATATCATCAAAATTTATAACACTGTACTATCTAAAATGTAAACCATAATGTAAACCATTGACCAAGTTTAGTAGCTATGTTTCACTATTTGTATTTCGGTTATAACAAAGGAACCATCCACATATAAAAAGGTATTAATACAGGAAGGAGGAAAAGGGGAGGATGTTGGGTATATGCTAGCCCCTGTATTCTGTATGTGACTTTACTGTGACCTAAAACTTCTTTAAAAACAAAATGAAACATAGTAAGACACTGGGGAATAAATGGAAGAAAATGTTACTGTACAGACAGGACACCAGCTATTACAGTGATGAAAGGCAAAATGTCAAAAAAAATTTTTCAAAAATATTTTTCATTATTTTTTAATATCCTAACCTCTTAATTTTATTTTATTTCTATTTTTAAAAAATTTTTAAGTATTTTATTTCTTATATTTAATCTTACCATTATTATTTCATTTTCCTATTGCTTGTATTTAGCTATTTTAATGGCTTCATTTTTCAAGAAGCTTTGGATCACAGAAGGGTTACAGCTGTGGCAGGGGATGATCATTGGTGTGGGGTGTCAGTGATGGGCTATAGATGGGAGGAAGTTCACCTGGGCATACATAAAAGATACATAAAAATGTTCAAATGTTCATGGGGCATTGTCACAGTCAGTGGAGACTCACACAATAACTGAGAGAATATTGAATTCCCATCCTGGAGACCTCTGTCACATTCTCTAATGGAGTACCAACAGCCCCCACATTCAGGGGCAATGATGGGTGAAGGATGATGATCCACTGATGGGCCCTTGATATTGATGACTATGCTATGAACCTTTGCTCTTGAAATTGAAACCTAGCCTATTGTCAGGTGCCTAAGGGTTGCCTCCTGAGATCCTCCTTAATGCTCAAATGTGGCCTCTCTCTAAGCCATACAGCATATAAATACATTACCTTCCCCTCAGTGTGGGACATGATTCCCAGGGATGAGCCTCCCTGGCACCAAGAGATTACTACCAAGTACCAACTGGCAATGTAACTGGAAAAAGACCTCAAATAAAAAGGGGGAAAGGTAAAAACAAATGAGTTTATATGGCTAAGAGGCTTCAAAGTGTGTAGGGAGGTCATCCCAGAGGTAATGCTTATGCATATCTCAGCAGAATTTCATAGACTTCCAAAGTGGATGCTACCCCAAATATTTGGGCTCCTGAGGACTCTGGAGCCACCCAGGTCCTATGGTCAGGGCAGATAGTTCCAAAGTTTGATTCCTTGCCAGTGGGCCCTACTTTGGAGTTTGTGCTCCTGAGAGTTGGACTCAAATATGTCTTCTCTGCATGTGGCTCATCTGTCCTTCTATTTAAACCTATACTTGGTGCTGGAGTTTGTAGGTGTACGCTCAAGAGACTCCAGTCTTTGGTCTGTCCATGTGCCAGCTGGGCCCAGAACGTCAACAGAGTTGCAACACCTACTCTACAGCTCATTTTACTTACCCAGGACAACTAACAAGGAGATGATGATGTAAAACGACCAACCCAAGGAACAGAGAGAGTCTGTAACTGCATGCAAGATAGTCCCATCCATCTTCTCCATTGGATGTAAGCCCCCTCTCAATTAGAGGTGGAGTAGACTTCACCATCCCAGTATCCTCAGGATTGGGGAAAAACTATGGACTAGAGTGGACTTACTGGTATTCTACTATAGACATATTGTGATTCTAGCAATGGAAGAAATTACAACATTGATGTGGAGCCTGTGGCCACTGGAGGCTTGGGGGACATGGAGATGAAAAAATAATTGTCATATGGGAGCTTTTTGGGGATTTGGGAATCATCCTGAATGACATTGCAATGGTAGATATAGGCCATTATATATCTTCCCATAGCATACATAATTGTGTTGGAGAGAGTGTAAACTACAATGTGAACTATGGTCCATGCTTAATGGCAAAACCCCAGGATGTGTTTGTCAATTGCAATGAATGTGCCACACTAATGAAGGATGTTTATGTGGAAGGGTGTAGGAGGTGTGGGGTGTGGGGCATATGGGAATCCCTATATTTTTTGTGTAACATTTATATAATCTAAGTATCTTTAAAAATAAAAAATTATTATTAAAAAAGTTATGCTCTACTTTTAGTTACAAATGGATTATATTAAAATTATTAATAAAAATGCAAGTCCTAACAATTAAAAATACTATGAAAGAGCATAATCAAAATATTTCTATTATCTATAGCCCATATCTAACATTTGGTGTATTTTTCCCCAACCCACACAATTATTAGCACTCTATATTAGTATTATATTTTTCTTATCATTCAAAAGAAAGCATTCTTATATTTGTCCTGTGAACCACAGTCCATCAATTACCACTGGATTCCCTGATGTATACAGTCCCATGCTTGTCCAACCCATTCAAAGTGGACACTCAGTTGCCCTCATTTTAACATGAGTTGACAAGTCCACATACCTAAGGAGGATTTTAAAGTTTAGGGATATTGTAGAATGTCTTTGCCACATTGAAGAAGTAAGAATGGACCCTAATACTCTCTTTATCTCAAGTTCATGGGAACTGTGCCAGGTGGTTGAGAGACCCTTATGTCCTACCACTGATCAGTGTCCCCTTCCTGCCATTGATTTGCTGTCTCTGACTCTATCTTTATGTTTCTCTCTCTCCTTTTCTTTCACACTTACTCCCTTTGTGACCATTTTATTGAGGGTGCATGAGTGGCCTAGCCTCACATATTTCTAGCTTGTACTTATGGCCAAGAGCAGGAGGCTTCAGTCTGCACCATACTGGTGGGATTGAAGGCTGAGTTTGAGTGATATTTCCCAGGAAACCTTGTCTAAAATTAATATAAATTTTCCACACATCAGCTCCCATTTTTGCCTTTCATAATTCTTGTCTACTCTGTTTCAGATGCCCACATTAAGACTTGTCAGCAGTTGATGTGATGGCACCTTTTCCTCATAAGCAGGTGATAACCTGAGCTTCCCATGGAGCCCCAGAAAAGGGAAGCATTTATATTGTGAGCCCACCCTGCACAATTTTGCAGGCAACACTCCACCTCCTACATTCTATTCTTTCACTCTCCAGGTATGGAGGGGCCCTAAGTCTGTGGGACCAGGGATTAAACAAGAAAGTGACACACTTTGTTCCCTCAATCACAAATTCTCAAGCTGTGGGGATGAACATCCTTTATAGGTTGCTGTTGGGAAACAGGGAAACATCCCAAAATAAATCTTTCACAGATATTCTTTGTTATTTCATAGCTATAAGAGCAATTCATAATTTTGTTTTAATTTTTCAATGCAAGTAATAGCAATCATAATAATAGTCAACAAGTAAATAGTGCCTAAACTCAGGGGGGAATAAGTTAAATAAATTAGGTAAGGTCACAAATACAGTAATTGATGGACCCTCACAGATTTTTATTTAACTCATATCAACTAAGGTCAAAATATTGGTCATCCCAGTGCTTAACAGCTGACACTTAGAAACTGAGTTGAATAGGTTATATTTTCTCTCCAGTCTTGGAAACAGATCTCCTGGCCTTACCTCCTACACTGTTTCTAAGAAGCCGTAAGTATTTCATCATATTTGAGCTATACTTTTACATAGCATGCACACATACCACATACCGGGCATATGGGATTGATCTCTTTAATTTTGAGTTTTATCATGGTTTATTCCATCCCTAAAATACATAAAGCAGTGGTTCTCAACCAGGGGCAACTTTTCTTCTAGAGAACATTTCACAATGCCTGGAGACATTTTTGGATGCCACAGCTAAGAGTGGGGATGGTTGGGTACTTTTGGCATCTGAGCCATAGCTGCTGACCTCATGAAAGGGGTTTACACTGACAGCCATGGTCTGTCTATTCTTCATCAAATCAGCAGACTGGTTCTTTGAGCACACCCACATCCAACACACATCCCCAATTAATACTAAATTTGTAAGGTCCTTTCTTGTCTCTGTCCCATTCCCCAGACCCAAAGACTGATAATGAGATTTTCCCCAGAAATCTTTGCCCCAAAACTATCTGTCAGTCTGAAAATAAAAATAGAAATTGTTATGGGAAACATATGATTCATGGTCATGGAAAGAAAAAACTGAGTTTTTATGCAGAGAAAATTGTCATGGCTAAACCCACATGATGAGTGTCTCAGAGTGAAACTGGAGTGTGGAACTCTGAATGCCTGGGGAACAAGGAAATGGGAAAGGAAGGTGCATCCCCTTTTTAGGGACTAGGGATAATACTTCTGTCATAGACCTTTCTTGAAGACATAGTGACACCTCAGGGCTGAGGTATTTTCCCTTTTGTGTTTCTCATAACAGACAGAAAGATTCTCATCCCATGCTGCTTGTTGTGGGGAATATCCCCTGCAATAAAGAACATTAAACACTTACAATATTTGGGCCTGAGTCCAAATCCTGTAGCCTATAGATTCTCTGGTATGTGCAGAGGGACGTTGGCAGTGGGGAGTCTGAAAAAGCAGCCTGTAAATTTGGCAGAAAAGTGGAAATTGAATATGTAATTTGGACTCAGGGGATAGTCTCCCCACTCACACACCTCCAGGGGATTCTGACACATGGGCTTTTTGTACCCTCTTGATGTCTTACTTGCTGGAAATTGTGACTGCTCCAATGGACCTGATAGTTCTCTGAATGCCCAGAAAGGCCTCCTTGCCCCTCACTGGGGCCATCCCCAGGACCTGATACATCTCTCATACCCCACCCCAATATGACAGAAATATTTCTAAAATTGAGGCAGAGGCCATGGAGACATGGATACCAGATTTAGGGGAGAAAGAAAGTTTAGAGAAAGTATGGAAAGACTGTACCTTATTGGGGAACCGGGGTACTTTTCTCTGATGCTCTCCTGAGCTTTGGAGTGTGTTGATTTAGAGCTCATCAGGTAACAGCTGCTAACTTTCTTTTTCTAATGCCTGCTGCCTCTGTATATGCCTTTGTCCTGTGCTCTTTTTTTCTGCACCTGCCCCTCTTCCTCTTTACTGTATAAATTGAATCCTTGTCCTTTTCTCCTAAGACATCTTCTGTGTCATTTGCTAGTTATCAATTTTCTAATTCTTGGATTTCCCATTATCCACTGTGTTTAACAATCGCTACTCCTTTTTCTCCGCTTCTTTCTGTAATCATTTTTCATTGTACTCTCCACAAATGGAATAAGAGACTTCTTACCTTTTTCTTGACCTGAGGATTTCACTGTGAAATATAGGGCAGCAGGAGAAATGACAATGGAATGCCTGGTTAAGCTCCCTCTTCTCACAGGCTGTCCCCACTACAACATGGAGACACAACATGCTGACCTCAAGGAAGGGTCTCTCCTGGCAGCCTGAGGCAGCCTGGATCTACAATCTCTATGGCCTGCTTCTCTGAGAAACCTCTCCCTAACCACAGGCACTCACATCCTCACCAACATTATGTACCAAGCATTTCAAGTTCTCAGTTTAATCTCCCCTCCTTTCCTCAATCTGTCCCATTCCCTAGAATCAAGACCCTAATATACTGCTTTCCCCAGCCTTCTTTGCCCCATAGTCATAAGTCAGGAAGAGACACTGCTTCAAAGGAGTGAGAATTGTTTTGGGGGAAAATGTATAAATCCACAGAAATTTCTTTATACTCAAGCACAGTAAAAGATCAGCAGCTAAACTGGGCACTGAATACCTCCAAGTGAAAAGCAGTGTGGAGACTCCCTTTTTTGGGGGATCAGGAGAATATCCCCTCAAGTATTCTGCCCTGCTTGGGGACTAAGTACAATGATTATGTGTGAAACCTCAGGTCTAAGTGAGACATTTTCCTCCTTGGTGCCTCCCTTAGCAGTCTGAAGCATTGTCCTCCCACTCCTGCCTGTTGTGGGGAATATCTCCTCTGCACTTAAATGCATACCTGCAAGATTTACATCCAGCCTAGCTTCTAAGCACACAGTTTCTGGAGTCAAAGTGCCCAAGTTCACATCCAGGCTCCACATTACAGTAGTATGAATATGCTACTCAAACTTTCTTTGATTCATTTTCCCTGTCTGTAAATTGGTGATAGTAATCATACCTACTCTAGAAGATTGTTGTTAAGAAAAAATAAGTTTCTATATGCAAAATGGGTAGCCCGTAATAATCACTAAATAAATATTAGGTATAAATATTAGGCTTGGAAATAAAATTACTTTTTAACAAACCTGAGTATGTTGGTCTAAAAATATCATACCTGTTGTAGGTGAGAATTTTGCCCATGATTTCAAAAAACCCTCCTGCAGTGCAAATGCATCAGAAACATTGTTGGGCCAGAATTTTTCATGTATTTGAAAAGATGCAGTGGCACCTCAATGATGGATATCTGACTATAAAGATGAACTGTGATGAGACTGTGTATATAAGAGTACCACAGATTGCTGTAAATTTTCAGGGGAGATGCAAGACAGCAGAGAGAAGGAAGGGAGAAGAGGCAAACACAGCTTGTTCAGCATTTGTGGATAAGAATGAAACTAATAGTCTAAAAGAGCTCTTCCCAGAGAGGAACAACCAGTCTTTTGATCTCAGGTCACAATGTGGGAAGACATGTCACCCACCAAAAAGACCTGCTCAGACATCAATGCACCTGGGAGAACTGCAGCTGGGTGAGTCTTATACTCACCATTAACATTCTCTCCTAGCCTCTTGCCTCCAGCTGCAGACATCCCAGCCCTCAAGAAATGTAACTGCTTCATGAAATGAATTGACTCCTCCAGATGTGGCCTTTAGGAAATTTGATGGCATTATTAATTGACCTGACAAATTTCTACATTGATACAAACATCCTTAACACAACTCATATGGCTACCTTGGGACAAATTCCAAATCTAGGCTCTTTCCTAGAAGCCTCTTTAACCCCACAAAAAAACAAAAAACAAAGTCAGTAAGCACTGACTTTGGGAGTATCATGTTCAGGACAACCCCATTTTAAGAAATCCTGATAGACGGCAGTCTGTATTTTGTAGCCTCTTTTGGTTTGCAGGCATTCCCTTACTAAAAAAAGCACCTCTTAACATCTCCATCTCACTCCAAGAAACCTGGAACTCCACAGTACAAGCAATAGGAAATCAACAAAAATCCCTTAACAGCTTAGCTGATGTTGAATTACAAAATAGGTGAGCTTTAGATATCCTTGTAGCTGAAACAGGAGGAACCTGTGCCTTATTAAATGAAATCTGCTGTTTCTATATAAATACCTCCAGACAGGTTGTCAAAAACTTAAAAGCCCTGAAAGAAAATATAGACATCATCAAATGAGCCAGAGAAAACATGCTCAGCAACACCTCTTGGCTTGGAGCCCTTTTTTTACTTCTCTTCTCTACTTCATGCCACTCTCTTATCCCTCTTAATCCCTCTCATATTAATCTTCTTAATTCTTCTCCTCAGGCCTTGCCTTGCATGACTCCTAACAAGTTTTATCCACAGAACCATTCATGCTATGACCAATCGGGCCATCAGTGACATGTTTCTCATACAGCAAGCCCACCACTACCAAGCCCTGGCATAAGACAACTGTTAGGGACAGCTCTATGTCCCAGTCATTGGGAAATAGCTACAGAAAACATATCATCAGCCTTTTCCCCAGCAAAAAGAAATAAAGTGTCTGGAATGATAATACCTAGGATGCAGGTGGAACTACAAAACTGATATGAGTTATCACATCCTGACCCTGAAACTACAAGGCTAGGGTAAATCATCGTGACCTAGCCCTTTGTAGTCTAGCCCCAGAATGAGTTATAAAAATCCCCTTTTCCCCCTCTGTCAGGGCTGTACTCTGTCCAGACTCATCCCACCTGCTAGGCTGTCATTAAAGGCTTTGCTTAAACTGACCTGAATTCCTATTCTGATCTCCAAGATGTCTCCCTTCCTTCATTTCCCCTCAAACTTAACAGTTTTGCTCTCCATCATTCAGGCCAGAGTCTGTTCTCAAGTATCTGCTTGTCCTGGCCACCCTTTCACATCCCTGGCTTGGAGGGGGAAAGCTAAGTAGGGCTCTGTGTGCCTGGGTGAGGCCTGTGTCTCTCAGTGCTCTTTAAAATCCTTCAATCAGGAACAATGCATGTCTTTCCTTGATTTTAAGAAACTTAACATTTGTGAAGGATATGGCTCAGAATGGGTTTCCCTAATGTTTCCATGTGATTGGACATAGGTATGTATCTTTGGTGGGAATACCACTGAAGGGATGTTATGTTCTTCTCTGTATATAATATTGGTAAGCCAGGGAGTGCCTGGTGTCCATTTGTTCTATTACTGGTGTTGGTAACATGATCCTTGGGCTAAGTTGTAGTCTTCTATAGGCTTCTTCATAGAGTTATCTTTTCCTTTATGTAATAAGTATTTTGCAGGGACATATTTGAGATTATGTGAATATCTTGATACTTCTCAAATTTTACCCAGTAGATTTACCATGAATTGATAATTCTTGATGGAGACAATTATTACCATAGTGTTTGGAAAATATGATTTTCAAACTCAATTATGCTTCTCCATTAGATGGTGAGCATTCTACTGAAAGGAAGTCCTTTCCCTTCTCAGTCATTTATTATTTAGTTATATCAGCAGGTTAATTGGTGATAAAGGTGATAGTAGTAATGGCAAACCACTTTAAAATGCTTTTAATTCTTGGCAGATATTTTGCTTACAAGGATTTCTGAGGATGGGAAAGCCAGTTACGGAGGTTTGGTATATATTTTAATGAAATAAATAACTGGTATTATTTTATTAATGGACATAAGAAACCCATGGAGGAATTTCTATAACAGAGACAACCAAGTTAGAATCTATGAATTGTTTTGATTTAATAATAGACCTGTCTTTCTTTAAAATTTCCAAACTAATAAAAAGGATACTAAAGGAACAATAAAACCCTTTACACTGTTAATATTTTATACTTGGTCAGCTATTTTACTTAGAAGGATATCAGTGAGAATTCTACAGTTGAACTGTTTTGAAATATTTTTAAACAGATGAACCTGTATTATTAAGATATGAATTTACTATTGAAATGAACATGCCAAAGACCTTACCATCAATTTCTTTCTCAGTATGGTTTCCATTTCATAGGATTGCTGTGCAAGGATAGATATTTAAAGGTTACTTGAAATTCCTTGTAATGAAATAAATTTCTGGTGTTATCTTACAAATGAAGATACTAACAAAAATAACTACAATCTCTTACAAGCCCTGCCTCTCAGCAACTATTTTGTTTTGAGGGTCATTTGTGAAAGAGGAAGTGGGCACCATGATCTTATAATACCTAATCCACAGTCATGTTTTAATAATAATAATATAATATAAAATAACAAAACAGGGGGCAAGACGGTGTCGGTTTAAGTGGGAACTCACCATCTCTCTCACAAAAGATGGCAGATTGGGACAGGATCCAGCCCGAGTGAGCTGTTCTGGGAGCCCATGGAGCAGAAGTTTTTGGAGCATTGATCTGGAAGGAGATGGACAGGGGAATAGATTGCTCAAGATAAAACTGTGAGGTTTTAGCCCCATGGAAATCATGGAAGGCTAAGCCCCACTCTCAGAACAAAGAGCCGGGGTGAGCCCCTACTCCCGCCGGCCACCCAGTGAGACGGAGCATTCTCTGAGAGTTGGAGGGTTCTGGCAAGGTGCAGAGAGGGCTTTCCTTTTTGTGGGTTTGGTTGCCTGGACCCCCTTAGAGCTTTGGGGAGCACACAAGTTGGCTCAAAGTGGCACCAGGATGAGGGGAGAGGCAAATATGTTGAGGAAGCCTGATTTACCTAACTGCCCTGGGATACAGAGGCTTGGCCTGAGAGATGGCGGAGTCAGCAAATTTAATAGTTCCATGCTGAGTACTATCAGAATTTCAACTCCCCTAAGGGAGTCAGGTAGTGGGAAGTGCTTAATAAGTTTTCAAGAGCCTATTTTAGGTCCCTTGCGAGGAGGGGGTGATTGAGAAGAGGCTTGAAAAATATTTGAAAATGTACTTAGTCACCAGGTTCCCATGTGAATTTCAAAAGGGAACTCAACCTGACCAGGAGAGGGGATAAGGGATCTACTAATACAGCCTGCTGAATCCAGCTGCCCTAAGAGAGTAAAATCTGCTCAGGGAAAAGTGACTGAATAGCTTTCTAAAGAGCTGACTGACCCAGTTGGAGGGGTAGCTCAGAGGAGGAATTTCTGCCTTGAATGTATGAGGACCCTGGTTCAATTCCTGACTCCTCTAACAGTGGTGATCCACAGGAATATCTAAGATCCTGCTGATACCATAGGACAGGGAAAACATAGACATTATTTTTGTACTAGCTTCTTTTGGTTCCTTATTTTTAAAAAAATTTAATTTGATTTACTCACTAAAACCTGCCTCAAAACCTGCAGAGAGAAGACTGCAGGGTAATTGATTGATGAACACAGGCAACCTGAGAGGCTCCACAAGGGTCCAAGAAGGAACGCTGCTCTTCCTTAGCTTTGATTGACTATTTGTTTGTGTTTGTTTGGGGTTTAGTTTTGTTTCGTTTTTGTTTTTTGTTGTTTTGTTTCTTGTTTTTCTTTCCTCCCCCCTTTATTTTAAATTAGGTGCCGCTAGCTTATTTCTTCTTTGCTGTGCTCTCCTTCCTTGATTTCCCATTTTCTGTGTATACTGATTTTGTTTACCAGTGCTATCTGTTTTCCTTCCTTCTACTTTCTATCTTCTGCTTTCTGTTGTGGTGCTTACATTCTATCTTTTTTTTATTAGTCCTCAACTTTAGCGGTTTCAATTTCTATCTTGTCTATTTTGTTTCTTTTATTTTTATTAACTTTTCTTTTTCTGTCCTTCCTTTTTTTCTCTCTCTCTCCTCATCATTCTGGCTTTTTAAATCATTCTATATATTTTTCTATATTCAGTTTCCCATTTCATTGTAGGTACTCCACTTTTTTATTTCTATTACTCTACACTGCTTACATGAGTTAAATATTCATTTTCTAAGTCTTATAAGGTCCCTCTTCTAACTTTTATTATTATTTCTATTATCCTTTTTCTTTCTTACCTCTTTTGATTTCTCTGGCCATAATCTTTTTCCTTCAAGGGAACATAGAAGACAGCAAAGAAATGGAACAAAAAGAACAAAGTGTCAAAGAAAAAACTTAACACACATACAAAACCAGCAGCTAAACAAAATTCTAGAGCAGAGAGAGAAGTTAATCACCTGAATAAACCCATCAAGGTAAATGATGATCAGAGGGCAACAAAAATTACAAACCATACCAAGAAATGGGAAGACATGGACCAGTCCAGTGAAAAACAAAAAAAAAAAAACAGGAAAAGATGCAGAATATTGAACAGCTAATAAAAGATTTTCAAACAAATGTCATGGACCAACTTAATGAAGTGACAGAATAGATTAAGGCTATTAAAAAGATACTGGGAGAACATACTGAAGAAATTGTAAACATACATAAAAAGATAATGGATATGATGGTGGTGAATGACACAATCCCAGAAATTAAAGAGACACTGGAATCACATAACAGCAGATTTGAACAGGCAAAAGAAAGAATTAGTGATATGGAAGACAGTACATCTGAAATCAAACAGATAGTAGAACAGATAGATAATAATATAGGAAAAGTCCAGCAGAGAATTAGGGACTTAAATGACAACACAAAATGTACAAACATATACATTATAGGCATCCAAAAGGGAGAAGAGAAGGGAAAGGGAACATAAGGAATGTTGAAGGAAATAATGGCTGAAAACTTCCCAACCCTATTGAGGGAGATGGATGTGCATGTCCAGGAAGCACAGCACACCCCAACAATTATAAATCCTAACAGGCCTACTCCAAGACAGTATACTTGTCAAAATATCCAATGCTCAAGAGAAAGAGAAAATACTCAAGGCAGCAAGAGAAAAGAGAACTATCACATACAAGGGAAGCTCAATAAGATAAAGTGCTGATTTCTCAACCTAAACCATGGAGGCAATAAGACAGTGGTATGAGATAGTCAAGGTACTCAAAGAAAAAAACTTCCAGCCACAAATTCTCTATCTAGCAAAGCTGGCATTCAAAAGTGATAGAGAATTCAAAATATTCACAGATAAACAGAAATTGAGAGAGTATGCCAATAAGAAATCTGCCCTTCAAGAAATACTAAAGGAAGTTCTACAGATTGAAAGGAAAAACAGGAGAGAGAGAGTTGGAGGAGTGTAAGAACAATGAAAAAGACAAAAAGAGAAATAAAAACAACATATGACATATCTAAACCCAAAGAAAATATGGCTGATGAAAGAAATTCCTTGAGAGTAATAACACTGAATGTTAATGGACAGATTGGCAGAATGGATAAGGAAATATGACCCATCTATATGTTGTCTACAAGAAACCCATGTTAGATACAGGGATTAAAGGAGGATGAAAGTGAGTGGCTGGAAAAAATTTTTACAAGCAAACAACAACCAAAAGGGTGGGTATTATCTATACTAATATCAGACAAATAGGCCTAAATGCAAAACTATTGTAAAAGACAAAGATGGACACTATATATTAGTAAGAGGGATAATCATTCAAGAAGAAAGAACAATCATAAACATTTATGTACCTAATCAGGGTGCCTCAAAATACATGAGGCAAACACTGGAAAGACTAAGTGGAGACATAAATGCCTCTACAATTAGAGTGGGGGACTTTAATACACCATTATCACCATTAGACAGAACATCTTGATAGAGAATCAATAAAGAAACAAAGACTTTGAATAATATATTAAAGGATCTGGACCTAATAGATATAAAAAGAATGCTACACACAAATACAGCAGGATATACATTCTTCTCGAGTGCATATGGATCATATTCCAAGATAGGCCACATGCTAGGCTACAGAACAACTCTCAATGAATTCAGAATGATTGAGATTATACAAAGTAATATCTCTGACCACAATGGAATGAAATTGGAAATCACTAAGGGCCAGAGAAACAGTTTGGGCAAGAACATTGATAATAACATGCTTATAAAGAACAGGACGTGTGCAAAATTGTTCTTGAAACAAAGATCAAGGGGTAAAAGATGTCATGGCAAGCAGCCTCGGGGCAGAATGGCACTAGCTGTTTTCATCCCTCAAAGTTCAAGGTTTTCCATGAACTCCATCCAGCTTCTGAGAACCTGCGTGACATACCAAATCTCCCCCTTTTTTATTTTTTAAATTAATGAAAGTAAGGAAGATAGCATCTTTACATTTGAGGGTATTTATCTTCCAGCACACACAAATTAAAAGAATAATAACACATATAACTATTGATTGAATTCAATCATGAATATTAAGATGTGGGAGCCATTGAGAGGGTTTGAAATCACCAAGAATAGAATAGATGTGATAGTGGTGGAATATTTCAGGTTGCTAATACGATGTTTCTTATGCAAATCTTGTTGGAGGGAAAACAATTCCTCAGTTAAATTGGTGTGAAAGGTGTTAGTTAATTTTTGTTGAGTTATTTGCCAGGAATCATTCCATATATCATGGGTAATGGGGGTAACACAGATATGTGAAAAATTAAAATCACAAGATAATTTTAACCTAGTATTGAAAGCTTCTTACCTTTGTCCAATCCAAAGGACAGCGGCATCTAGAGCATCTAATCTAGACATGATTTCACTATCTATACTGGTTTGAATTAACAATTCAAAGGTAACATTTTCCATGAAAAAATCAACTTGATCAGCAGTTTGAATGGTTGTTATTAAAGATGTGGCAGCAGTAGCTGTGTGGGCGGCAATAGCAACAATAGAGATGATTGCAGCTAAGAGTTCCAAGGGAGCATTTTACGCATAACTTTTCAAGAGCTTCAGTGAGGTTGGAGAATCTGGAAGGAGGTTGCCATTCTCAGGTTATACTAACAGGTATCCATAGTTGAGCTTGTCTTTTTAAAACAAACAGAGTAATTAAAGTAGTAACAATGTAATGTGTTAGACAGCTAAGCTAACATGAGCCCAATATATCTCTGCGTTTGTCCCAATATTAAAAAGGCAAAGAAAGAAAATGATGGTGAGTTTCAAATTTTCATATGCTTTAATGGCACAGCCAATTCATCCAGGGTCAAGGTCATGTTCATATTGAAGGTGAGATGTTGGAGACATTTCTAGGACAGATCCATGATAAGGTTTGATAATTCTTGTGGATAACCACCGAATGCCTGTAGAGGTAGACACACATGCATAACCACAACCCCAAGCTATCAATGTGGCAGGCCCTTGCCAGTCTGGCCCAGCTTCTGGGTCTGTGTACCAAACCAAAGGATGTTCATGATGCTGTGGTTTTAATTAAAAATGTGTTTCAATAGTCGAGTGAGAGTGTGCATCCCTGTTTAAAAATTTTAAAGTATATAAAATATTTTGCAATTAATCATGGGGAGGTTGATCCTTATTCCCCCTTTTTTGTTTTTTTAAATAAGTTTTAAGAAGGTTATGTGAACGTTCAACAATGGCTTGGCCCTGAAGATTATGAGGAATACTGGTAACGTGTTGAATACCCCAATCCTGTAGGAAAAGGTGGAAATGATGAGAAGTGTAAGCAGGGCCATCATCAGTTTTGAGAGTTCGTGGATGTCCCAATGTAGCAAATGCCTGTAACAGATGAGAACAAACATGGGAAGAACGTTTGCCAGTATGAAGGGAGGCAAATATGCAATGAGAAAAAGTATCAATACTAACATGTATATATTTCAGTTTACCAAAAGAAGGAAAATGAGTAACATCCATTTGCCAATGTTCATTTGTTTAGCCTGGGGATGGGAAAGATGAAATTGTTTTACTAAGGCTTTGGTGGAAAAAATCATGAGAAGCTTGAGCTTGTTGAAAAGCGAGGGCTGACACCATTGCAAGATGGTCAGCATGGTCATTTCCTTCAGTAAGTGGACCTGGCAAAGAAGTATGTGAACAGATATGCACAATATAAATGGGCTCAGAACATTGGTCAAGCAGGCATTGGAGAGTAAGGAAAATGGAGTGTAAAACTTTATCATTAGAAAATTTAATCAATGCTGTCTGAATAGGACAAACAACATAGACTGTATAAGCAGAATCACTAATAATATTTAAAGGTTGATTAAAGGTAGTTCCCCAGTAGGAGCTAGCTCTACTTTATTTTGCTCTTTAAGAGTTATTTCTTGGGCAAAGCATACGTCAAGCTCTGCACTGCCAGTGGTGGCTGCTTTAAGGTCAGTGACTGTAAGTCGGGCATTTCCCAAAAGGCTAATGGTTTTTCTGGAATGTTTTGGAGCACCAGGAACCCTGCTCCTCTTGATAAGTGGGTGCCTCATGAGTTGATGAAAAAAAAATTTTTAAATGTTGTTTTAAAGTGTCATCTTCTCTTATTTTGTCCAACAATGAACCATTTCTCAGATTGTGACATGCAATGAAAAGTGGATTCTATACAATAACCAGTGATGATGAGCTCAGTAGTTGTACTGAGAAGCTCCAAAGCACTTCAAAAAGCCAAATTTGCATGAAAAAAAGGTCATGTCACTGTTTGGTTGTCTGATGCTGGTCTGACCCACTACAGCATTCTGAATCCCAGCAAAACCATTATATCTGAGATGCACCCAAAACTGCAATGCCTGAAGCCAGCATTGGCCAACTGAATGGGCCCAAGTTTTCTCCATGACAATGCCCGGCCACACATGGCACAGCCAATGCTTCAAAAGTTGAATGAATTGGGCTACAAAATTTTCCCTGATCTGCCATATTCACCTGATCTTTCACCAATTGACTACCACTTCTTCAACCATCTTGACAACTTTTTGCAGAGAAAACACTTCCACAACCAGTAGGATGCTGAAAATGCTTTCCAAGAGTTCATTGAATCCCAAAGCACAGAATTTTATGCTACAGGAATAAACTAACTTATTTCTCATTGGCAAAAATGTGTTGATTGTAATGGTTCCTATTTTGATTAATAAAGATTTGAACCTAGTTATAATAATTTAAAATTCATGGTCCAAAATCACAATTAATTTTTCACCCACCTAAGAGTTTGTGCTTGGGAATAATCCTTTGGTGCCAGAAAGGCTCATTCCTAGGAGTCATGTCCCATGCTGGGGGGAAGGTAGTGCATTTACATGCCAAGTTTGACTTAGAGAAAGGTCACATTTGAATAACAAGGAGTCTTTCAGGAGGTAACTCTTAGGCAATATATAAAACTAGGCTAAGTTTCAATTTCTGCTCATGGGGTAGGAGAAGAGCACCGACAGCAGAAGCTGCAGCTTCTACTCACTGTCATAACATTCTTTTTTTTTTTTTTCAGGCCATTTCCACCTCTCCTCTAAATGCAGAAAGACCTAAACCTTTGGTTTTAGATCTTTCTTCCTTTTTAATATATGCATTAAGGGCTATAAATTTCCCTCTTATGCATCCCATAAGATTTTTATCTTGTGTTCTTGTTTTCATTCATCTTGAGATGTTTACTGGTTTTTCTTGCAATTTTTTCCTTTGGCCCACTTATTGTTTAAGTGTGTGTTGTTTAGCCAAAAAATATTTGCAAATATTCCCATTTTCTGCCAAAAGCGCTAATGGGATTTGCAGGGCCAAAGCCCTTCATGAACCTCCAGGAAGCACTCCTAGACTGGATGCAGGAGGTGCACTGTGTGAAGAGGTGTTCAGTCCAAGCAGGGTTCCAGACACCCAGACAGGAAGTAGTGGAGATTTATCTATGTACAAGACTCAGATCTGTGGCTACAGGCTGAGTTGGGGCAGTATCTGGGGAACTGGTACCCTAAGCCACGTTCCAATCACTAGAGCAATCTTTCTCACAAGACCACCCTTAAGGGTCTGTGATGAGCAGGATCCCATCTTTGTGGCCAGTAAATGTCCAACTTACATACTGGTGCCACTCAGAGCTCAGGAAAGTGAAAGGATAGAGACGCACCATCAAATTGTCCTCGAACACCATCACCAAGGACAGTGGGATGGATCTGGAACACACCATCACAAGGGCACCCCTCCTGCCCCACTCTGGCCCAGCTTCATCCCTGTGCCCCTCAGACCACATAAATGAGGGCAGTTGGAGAGAGGCCTGAGCAATTCAGAGATGCCCTCCCTGGAGCTCTGTGGCAATCTGGTCTGGTCACCTGCCACAGAGGGATTTTTAAATTTCCCTGAGGCACTTCTCAATGACCCAGCCCCATAAGGATTGTGCCATGACCAGGGATGCCCTCTCCAAGTCCTCCCTGGCCTGACTGGTCTCCAGCCCTCAATTGGGATGGGGAAAGATTTGGAATCTGAAGGTCCAATGACTGGGGCCCAGGTAGAAATGTGCCTGTGCACAGGACAACCTTCCCTACCCACCCTCAATGACCCACACTGGTGCTGTCAGGTTGAAGGGGACCAGGGAGTGCAATCCCCACTGCAGATACAGCAAATACCCTGGAGAGAGTCATGGCCACCTTCTTGTGTATCTGCTGTGCCCCTCCTCAAGGAATGGCTTCAGAGCTAATGCCTGGGGGGTGCCCAGGCAATGGTTCCCTTAATGCTGGCTTCCTGGAAAGCACCCAAGTCCAGGGGCAGGATCCCATCCCAGGACACTGTGCCTGGAGATCCTGGGAAATGATGTAAAAGTGTCCACCAGGTGGCTCCAGACAATTGAGGTGCACTTTATCAGGAAGGATCTGGATCACAGGGTGGCAAGGGTGCACTGCATAACAGTAGAGATGGACATTGGTCTGAGTTCCCCTTCCTGGGACTGTCAGGGTGTTCTGGAAGCCTCCAGGCTGTCCTTTGTGATGCTGCCAAATTGTGCCATCTGCTGGCAGACCAAGGAATTTCACGTGAGAAAATCAAAAGTTAATGAGAGAAGCTTTTTCTGGCCTTTACAGCCTCACTCGCCAAGGCCCTAGGAAGCGGGTCTGCAACTCATTACTGGGTCCAGAGACCAGTTTTGAGCAACTAACAGGGACAATCATAACAATCCAGATTGAGTCAAGAAGCAAAGAGCAGCACTTACACACAGCCAACCACCACTAAATCCCTACAAAAAAAAAGAAATTGAGCATCTGAATAAATTACCATCCTAATCAGATGCCTAGACAAAAGCAAAAAAATTACCAGTCATACTAAAAGAATGGAAAGCATGGCCCAAGAAAAGGAATATATCAAAGCCCCAGAAGAAATGCAGGATTTGAAACAACTAATTAATGAGGCACATACAAATTTCCAAAATCAAATGAATGAGTTGAAAGACAATATGGCTAAACAGATAAAGAACATCAAGAAGACATTGAATGAGCACAAAGAAGAATCTGAAAACCTGAATAGGAAAGTAACAGAGCCCATAGGAATAAAAGACAAAATAGGTGAGATCAAAACACATTAGAGGGAAGCGGGTGTGGCTCAATGGATAGAGCTCCCATTTACCATATGGGAGGCCCCGGGTTCGCTTCCCGGGGCCCCTTGTGAGGGCAGGCCGGCCAGCCTGAGCAGCGCGGTAGGCTGATGCAGCAAGACCTCACAGCAGGAAGCGGGTGTGGCCCAATTGATAGAGCCCCCGTTTACTATGCGGGAGGCCCCCGGTTTGCTTCCCGGGGCCTCCTTGTGAGAGCAGGCCAGCCCACGTGGCGTGGTGGGCTGATGCAGCAGGACCTCACAGCAAGGGGGAGATAAGCAGACATGGAAGAAACACACAGCAAATGGACACAGTAAAACACAAGCAGCAAGGGGGGGGATGAATAAATAAATAAAAATAAATCTTTAAAAAAAAAAACACATTAGAGGCATACGACAGCAGACTCAAAACTGGTAACAGAAAGAATAAGTGATACTAAAGACAAAATAGCTGGAATTAAAGAGATAAAAGAACAGAGGGGAAAGAATGGAAAAAATTGAGCAGGGGCTGATGGAGTTGAATAACAACATGAAACCCTACAATATATGTGTCATGGGAGTTGCAGAAGGATAAGGAAATGGAAAGGGGGTAGAGAGTGTATTTGAGGAAATAATAGCTGAAAATTTCACAATTTTCATGAAAGAAATGAACTTACATGTCCAAGAAGTACACTGTACCCCAAACAGAATAAATACAAATAGACATACTCCAATATACATACTACTCAGAATGTAAAATATCAAAGATAAAGAGAAAATTCTGAAAGCAGCAAGGTGAAAACATCACATACAAGGGATTCCCAGTAAGAATTTCTGTGAGGTCTTACTCCATGGAAACCATCCATGGAGGATGGTTTCTGATGAGATTCCAGGCAGAATGTTGGGGAGTTCACTGGGGATTGTTGAGGACACAGGTTTACTAGGCAAAGTTCTGTGGTGGCATCAGCACCATGGAGGCCATGGAGGGCCTGCAGCACTTGTGGAGCTTGTCTTTTGGATGATCCTGGGGGATCTTTGAGAAGTGGTGATGGAGCACAATGACACTACTTCATACCTTACATTCCACACCCTCCACTGGGACTCAGTCACATTTCAATCTTTCTTCGGCATTTTGGTGAGTCTCCTATTGTTCAGACTTGAGCAGTCTGTAGAAGCCAACTTTATCTAAGACATGAAAAGCAGCTTGCAGACACACTAGCTACCCTGATTGACAAGAAATGTCAACTTCTTGATAAGATGAGTGCTGGTCAAAAGAGGTATGTAGAGACTAAGTCATCTTTAGGGGATGCTAGGCTAGAGAAAGCATCTTTAATAAGGCCCAGGCTTCCTGGCACCTACAGAATGGCTAAGGGAATGACAACAATGCTGATGGAGGAATTACCTTTGGTGGTCTTAGAACTAAAGGAAGAGAGATGCAGATGTTCCAAACAAGAAGATGAGATGAAGAAGATGCTAAAAGCATTGGAGTCCAAAGAAAAGTTCATGTGAACCAGCACAGCACCAAGCACTTTTCCAAATTCAGTGTGTTTGGAAATCCTTCCACTCCCTGATAGTCCCTCCTCCAGAAGGGGGCTGGGGCAGTCTTAAAGCAACACTGAGTTTCTGCTCCACTCAGGCCTGCAGAGCCAACAGGCTGGAATGTTCCTGTCCAATTCCATCTGAGAGTTTTTGAGGCCAGTGGATCAAGGGAACACCCTCCATGGGCTGGAGTTCCTCTGCCTTCACCTCCTGGACACACAAGTGATTTTTTCCATGGTCAGTTCCTCCTTCAATCACATAGAATTTGGACTTGAGGAGCACACAGGAAATATAGGACTTTCTCTTTATAGAAACTCAACATGAAAGAAACTACTACTACTGATGAGATTGTTCATATACTTAAGAGATTACTTAAGAGACTTATGTAAATGTTTAGCCATGTTCATTTCTTTCTTTGTTTATAAATCTGTTTATAGATTTATATTTTAATTTTTCTTGTTGATCATAAGTATAAACTTTCTTACAATGTTCTCATCTACATAATAAATATTTTATCTATAATTTTAAGATGTACAAATATGCAGTTCAGTCATAAGACTTAAAAGACAAAAGCATCATTAACTTGCAAGAGTATAGTCACAATAAATATGTTATAAGTAAATGTAAATTTCACCTCAATATGTAATAGATGAAAAAAATAAAATAAATAAGAGAAGTTAGCACTCTTGGGATAAAGGTAAACAGTATACTTACAAAGAATTTTATATAAGTCAATGGTTTATTCAAAAATAATAAAGGATAAAAATATAAAAGCTATATATTCATATGGAGATGTTTTTATACCTATGCAAGAGTGCTGCATGGGAATGAGTTCTCTAAGCAGGAAGAGATCTTTTTTTTGTGTGTGTGGGTAAAAATCAAATTTTTCACAATACATACAAATATTTCTAAAATGATATATAAAACATATGCATATATATGCATTTGCTTACATAAATGTTATTATATATATATATATATATATATATATATTTAAAG